>JAENRU010000173.1:0-273954 GCA_016647705.1 Eucommia ulmoides | reverse complement strand
ACCGTCGAAATTGCCTATGATCTACAGCCGCAACGCCGATTTGAAAACCGTCGAATTTCTCGTGACGGTGAAGCGGCGCAGAATCCGACGACTTCTCTCTCTCTCTCTAAAACTTTAACAGTATACAGATCGATCTAGAGGTTAGCATCAAGTAGATTGTTGGGGGTAGCCATTTCACATGGGACTACTCTTTGGAAAGTTGACATGCAAACACAAATGCCATGCCAATCCCTTATCTCATCTCCACATTCTTCATGGGAAGATGGACGGTGCAGACGAATTGGGAAGAAGTTGGTGTGTGGAAAGAAAAATATATTTTAGTCCCTAAGTTTAGAATAATTTACAAATATAACTTACTAAATTAATTAGAATAAAATGACTAAATTATCCTTATTGTTTCACATGAAATGACCAAGTTACCATTAATTTCACATTGACTGTTAATGTTGACCTAACAGAATTTTGATTTGAAATGAAAATTAAAAATAACACCAAATTGTCTATTTGTAAATACGAAGGGCCAATTGAACACCGACAATATTTATGAGGGATAAAAAATGTCATTATCCCTAAAAAAATAAGAGGAATTACACATGGGGCTCTTGCTTGTTCTCATTCCTTCTCAACGCGCGGATTTGCAATCCTCGTAAATCAAGTAAAATTATTCCTTCTATTTCTTTGTTGAACAAAAAGTTACTAGAATTGACGAAAGGAAAGAATAAAAGGAAGGGAGTAGCCCATTCTTTTGAAAAATGAGTTATCTATCACCATCAATGCTTCGCTTTCTCACTTTGTTCATTGAAGCACGTTAGGAACCTAAAATCCCTTAATTAAAGCGGAGGTAAATTTTATTTTTAAACCCTCTAAATATTGATTCAATAAATTTGTTGTGTTTCAATTTAAACCCTTTAAATATGAACGTGCCTTTAAAAATGTCATTTTATTAAAATTTTCATTCAAACTGACAAAAAGACAGTCATGTACACATACCATTAGGAGTATAATCTCATTTTTTTTTTTTTTTCTTCTTCTTCATATCGGCCAGCGGCGGCAAAAGAACTCAGTGGTCGAAAATGGGTACGATCACGAAATAGAACAAATTGGGTGCTTTTCGTGATTCAATATGGGTGTTGAATACAACCTAACGCTATCGCTCAAGCCAAAAGTCCGAATTCCAAATAAATTAGTTCAACAAATGGAATAAAAAATTGATGGAAATTCTCACCGTTAAGATGAAATTCGGCTTCTTTTTTTTTTTTTTTTGTCTTCGATCGATGATTTGAAGGCTCGACACGACTTAAGCGAACAAAATTTGTGTTCCAAAGACTTCAATCCAACAAATAGAAAAAAAATGGATGAAAAATTCTCATGTTAAAATAATTGAGTGGCGAAATATTAAAAAAAATATAAAACAAATATATAGATATATGAAAAAATATATATTTACAGAGATTATACAATAAATTTATATATAAGAGGTACCCTGATAGGGTTAGGGTTTAGTTTCGTAATGAGACTAGGGTTTAACATAATGGGATAAGGCTCATATACGTATATTAACATCCCTCCTTAAATTCAAGACGGTAAATAAGAGTTGAACTTGAGTTTGAAACCAGAGTATGACATCGTTCGGGTGGATTTTTTTTACGCCATTTACAATCATGTTTTGGTGACAAAATATCTTCGCTGCCGATTGTTTTCCTGCCGTTTACAGTCATGTTTTGCCGACAAGATATATTCGTCGCCGATTTCCCCCCTGCCATTTATAAACATGTTTTGGCGACAAAATATATTCGTTGCAAAAATGTTTTCCCACTATTTACAACAATGTTTTGGCGACAAAATATGTTTATAGCCAAATATTTTCCCGCCATTTAACCGAGTTTTGGCAACAAAATATGTCGCCAAAATATTTTCCCCGTCATATTGAACCGAGTTTTGGCAAGGGAATGTAATTATTTAGTTGCAAATTTGGCTACGAAATAATATGTTGCGAAATAGTAATCATACGTGACAAAAGTATAATTTTTCGCCAAATATCTTCTGCTTCAAAACATAGCCTATGAAACTAGCTACGAAGATATTTCGTCGCTAAACATTTTCACTATGAAACAAAATGCTTTGCCTAAAAAAAAGTCATTTTTCTTGTAGTGACAGGGTGGACTTTGACAAACCGCTACGAATGGATATCGAAGGGCCAACATTGATGTATGATTCAATACATTTAACATCAGACAAAAGGTCTGACTCTGATACAATGTAGAAATCCAATGGGCCTAACTCACTCCCAAAAGACACCTTGAAAGCGGCTTCCGGTGATTCTCGCCATCGAGATTAGGCTGGGTAGATCTAGGTTCTTGTAGAAATGGCCGCGTAGTCGTTTTCAAGAGGATTGGTGTTTGATTTGGGTCCAAAGAGCCCCTGGGATGATGCCGAAATTGGGTCACCGGTTATCAAACGGTTCCTCAGCGACGATGAAGAGAGGTGGTACATATGGTATCACGGCAGGTCCAGCGAAAACCCGGGATCGGATTCGATCGGGTTGGCAGTTTCCAGCAACAGAATTCACTGGGAGGGAGGCGGAGCAACTGTCAAATCGAACGGCGACGTGGGTTTGGTGATGAATTGTAGCAAAGATTCGTTGGCGTTTGATACACAGAGCATTAGGCCCCGTGAGGTGGTGATTATGTCCAGATTTATAAGTCTATGCCAGGCAAGATTTATAAGTCTCTGCCAGGCTTGGCGATGAGTCAAGAGGGGAGACATTGGGAGAGCATCACAGTGGAGCTTTATTCGATGTAGGAGCCGATGGCGATTGGGATTTTTCTGTTTATAGCTTCTACGCAGGTTGTTTTTCATGGGAGTGGCGATCTAATAATGTATTATCACTCTTTCAACATTGAAAAAGGGCACTTTTGTGTCGGAATCACAAGATCAAGGGCTGGAATAAAGTGGTTGAAATTGGGAAAGATTAATGGTGGAGAACCAAAAGGCGAATTCGACGAACTTGGACCGTCAAATCAAATTAACCTACATATAAAAGAGAAAATAAAAATTAGGGTTTCACTTCCACACTTCCTCAGCCGCTACACCCTCTCCATCTTACTCACGTCTGTCTTCTCCTCTGTCTCATTCATTCTCTTCCACAAAACCTCCTGAATTCATCTCTCTTTATCTTTCTAGCGTGCTGGCTGTAGGAAATCATTACCATCATCGCAATCAGGTTACCTTCATCAATGGCATACACTCCCATCTTGCAAAAAATTCCAAGTTCATCTCTCTCTCTCTTTTTCGATTTTCAGTTTGTTCGATTTTCAAAACCCTCATTCGATTTAAGTTGATCTGAGTTGGGATACCGATTGTGGCATTGATCTGACTAAGGACACCGATGATGGCATTGGTTTCGAAAGGCCTCTTTCGATTGGGTACCTATGCCTCCTGCCTCGCGCTCTCGACGACCGTCAATCACCATCGAACGATGATCGCGCTCTGATGCGACTCTATCTTTTTCTAACTCTCCTCTCGCTCCTATTTTTTTTCTCCCACTTGCACCAACATCACCATTTCCCTCAGCAAACATCGTTGCTTTCAGGTACGATCTCTCTTTTCTCTCTCACTCTCCTTTCACACGTTCCAAGTACACTTATATTTGGTGTTTTTGCTCCCAGATTTCTCTTTTTGTTTAAGGAAGAATTGGGAATGGCATTATGTCTTGCTTATTCCCTATCATATATATATTTCATTAATTGCTTTTGTATTGAATATAAAATTTGTCATTTTCATGCATATAAACTCATATTTATAGCGTTGATCCGTTGATGCATGTTCTCTTTGTATGTGTGGAATTTGTAAGATCAGCCAATGTCAATTGGTAATTTACTATACTCTATTGTTGAATTTGGTTTCCTCACATTTTCTTGAATTTGTCATTTATAAAACTAATAGTTGTAACTAGAATGTTCTTCTTCTTAGATTATTCTTCTTTGCGTTGCGCATGTCAGGTGAGTTCTCCTTCGAATCTTCTTCTCCTTCTCCTTTAAATCTTCTTCTTCTCCTTCAGTTCTTCTCCCTTTATTCACATAGGTTCTTCAGCTTCTCTATTCGATGTTGCTCCAGAGTCTTCGTTCCTTTGCTCCACTAGTTCATTGCTGCTGCTCCAAAGTCCAGCTTGTCCGTTGCTCTGCTCCTCTAGTTTGTTGTTGATCAAAACCTGAAGCATGTGCTCTATTCGTTGCCGCTGTTATTGTTATTTATTTTAATGTTTATTTAACAAAATTTAGTTTCTTCCAGTCGTTTATTCTTCTAATAATATTCTTTAATGTCGAGCACCTAGCTTTGTTCAGCCTACGGCCTTGCATTTGATACTGCTAAAGATAACATAATATTTGGAAGTGAGAGATAGAGAAGAGGATATTGATGGTGTTGCATTTGATACTGCTAAAGCTTGCTTTTTGGGGCTTTTTCTGTAGCTGCTGCCACTGCATTTGAAAGTAGCAGGCCCTTGGAGCTTGCAACGATTATGTGTCATTGTTTTTAATTTTTTTAATTTTAATCTATGTAAATGTGATGTTTTATCCCTTAATTTATATAGGGTTCTCTTGCAAATCACAGTGATTGAGTGTCTGTTTTTGAATTTTCATTTGATTGCATAAGGGGATTGAAGCATATAGATATCGAGGCAAAGGCTCTTGCCAGATATAAAGATATTTCTTCACTTGATTCTTCGACTTGTAGTTTGCGTTCTTGGTGATTTTGGTTTACGATTGCAATTTTGAGATTTCTTCGATATGTAGTTTATCTATTTGCTACCAATTTTCTGTTTCGATTATCTCTTGACTGACAATTGCAGATTTCCTGAATTTTGCATTGAACCGGCTAGATTGCTACCATTTTTTTTCCAGGTTTTTTCGCCTTTGATCACCTTTCATGCAACGAGATAGTTTTTTTTAATCACAAAGGAGTTTTGTTCCTCTTTAATTTTTTAATTTTTTAATTTTTTTTTGGATTTTTTGCTTTTGATCATCGATTTCATGCAACTAGACATTTTTATTTTTATTCTAGAATTCTATTTTTGTTCCAAAATTTCTGTTTTTGTTCCATTTTTTTTTTTTTCTGTTTCTATTCCATCATTTTAGACGGTTAATGTTCCAAATTATTTTCTTTTTAATAAAAATACAACATTGTTGAACATTAATGAACTTTAGGGTTTTGGAGACACAAGTGAAAAGGAATAGGTATAAAAAGTGTTTCATTTCTATTTTTTGTTAACTGTTGCATTTCTTTAGATACTGATTTATTTCATTTGTTTTTGATAATGGATGATATCGCATTTCATAATGAATTATGCTGAATTGCATTTTTCATTTGACAGTCCATCTTCAATTTTTCTAGTGTCTTTGCATTCTGCTAGCTTAGATGTATGTTGGACCCAAACATCAAGTGATTGTTCGTTTTGTTATAATTGAATTAGTGAAATAAAAATGTTATGTGGGTTTGAGATGTACGATATATTGCTTCAGTCGACTGCAAATGAAGCACTATTTTGTAACATAGAGTTTTTCTTTTATTCCTTTTTAAGGCTAAAATTCTGGTGTTTGTGGTTGGGGCTGAAGTACTGAGTATATTTGTTAGTTGGTTATTGCTAAGACAATTCAAGATTGTGGTATTATTTTAGTAGTTGAATATCTATGTTATTTGATAGTGATTGAACTGTATTTGTCATGTAGATTGTTAGTTGGTGTTGACATTAAATTGAAATTTAGTGTTGATTTCTAGATAAAAACAAGTGTAGAATGTTGTATAAATAGAAAAGAATGTCAATTTCTTTTGATTCAATTTTATTTACATATGTGCTCTTAGACACGGGTTATACGCTAGTGTGTGTGTGTATATATATATTTTAAATAAGTGAATTCATATATTTTTATAAAAAAATTTTGATTAAAGGGAGTGATTGGTATTTTTTAAATAATACAGGAAGTTTGTGGTTTTAGGCAAATACTTTAATCGAAGGTAGCTCGTGATACTTCTTGTCTTGTTTGTCGGCCAACTACTTGATTGTGTTTCCCTTGATAAATACCTTTGGATTTGGTTGTATTTGTTTGTAGTCCAATAATCGAACATGACACTCATATCATGTATCAAATGATTGTCCTTTTTTTTTTGTTGAGTACGTATACATTTTTAACTACGTCTCAATCTTTTTGGTTCTCCCTCGCTTTCATTATAACAAAATTCACTTTTAACAACACTAAATCAGTCCTAATATACTATTTTGGTCGCATTAAATATGAAACAATTAAAAGTTGTCCTCTAAGAGTCTGTTGCAATAACTTATAAGGATAATTATTTTGTTGTATTACTTTATATTTATTAGAATAATTTTTTGTTTTTTATTATATATTTTTTAAAATGTATCTTATTAAGTAAATATTATAAGGACATTATGATTGCGTGTCTTAATAAGAATTTAAAAGGACACTATTCACAAATTGTTTCTAAAATATTGTAATAATATATAGTTTTTGTTGTAGTATTTGTCTTCTGAACATGTTTGGTTATTACTACTACAATAAACTATTTCTATCTCACTTGGTGAATAGGATTTATCTCTTTTTTTTTTTTTTTTGTCTAAATTGTGATTATAAAAAACTTCAGTAACATATAATCTTGCTTCAAATTTATTATGTGATAATATCTATTTGTAATTTTATCTTTCAAATAAATGTGACAAAAAATTATTTGTTTGAATCATATTAATTATTTAAAAACGAGGTTATAAGATGCTTTGATTTCTTTCTTGAACAAAAATCTAGTATAATTGACAAAAGGAAAGAATAATATGAAGAGTGTGTCCCATTCTTTTAAAAAATGAGCTATCTATCACCATCAATTCCTCACTTCGTTCATTGAAGCACGTTAGGAACCTAAAACTCTTTAATTAAAGTGTGAGGCAAAATTTATTTTAAACCCTCCTCCAAGTATTCACACATTCTTATATGATTCAACAAGTTTGTTGCATTTTAATTTAAACTCTCTAAATATGAACATGGTTTTAAAATGTCATTTTGTTAAAATTCATTCAAATTAACGAAAAGACAGTCATGTACACTGCACATGCCATATTTAAGGAATATAATCTTTTTATTTTTTATTTTTCATATTGTTAGTTATTGATGACATTTAAATTGAAATTTATTGTTGACTTCTAGAAAAAGTGTAGAATGTTATATAAATTGAAGAGATGATGTCAATTTCTTTTGATTCAATTCTATTTATACCTGTGCCTTTAGACACGGGTTATACGCTAGTGTTTGTGTATGTGTGTGTGTATATATATATATATATATATATATATATATATATATATATATATATATCTTTTTTTAAATAAGTGAATTTATATTCAGGCATGAGTTATACGCTAGTGTGTGTGTATAAATATTTTTTTAAATAAATGAATTCATATATTTTTATAAGAAAAAGTTGGTTAAAGGGGATGATTAGTATTTTTAAATTGATACGTTTGTGGTTTTAGGCAAATACTTTAATCGAAGCTAGCTCGTGATACTTCTTATCTAGTTTGTTGGCCAACTACTTGATTGTGTTTCCCTTGATAAATACCTTCGGATTTGGTTGTATTTGTTTGCAGTCCAATAATCGAACATGACACTCATATCATGTATCAAATGATTGTCTTTTGTTTGTTTTGTTGTTGACTATGTACTATAACAAATATTGTCTATAAGGGTATCTCTATTAGGACACTATATATATTGTGCCCTATAAAAGTACTTTTTGGCTCTCAAATTTAATGTGGATGGTTCCTCTTTGGGGAAACCAGGTCCAGCAGGAGTAGGGGGTGTTTTGAGGAGTGAGAGTGGGAACATTTTGTGCCTATTTTCGGAATCAATCGGTGTGGCAAACTCCAATGTAGCAGAACTAAAGGCGATAGCAAAAGCTTTGGAATTGTTTTCTAAATCGTCATTAAAGAGTAGATTTTCCTTGATTATTGAAAGTGATTCTAATAATGCAATTGTGTGGATGCTAAGCCATAATAAAAGGCCATGGAAGCTGAATTTTATTTTTAACCATTGCTTTAAGTTGTTGCAGGCTTTGACAGTTGTAAAATTTGTGCACATCCGTAGAGAAGCTAACTCAATTGCAGATAAGTTGGCAAAGGCAGGGGTCAACAGACTTATCCCTCTTTGCGAGTGGTTGGTGGATCATTCCAGGCCTGAGGAAGTGTAACATGGGTTCTCTTGTTTCTAATTTAGTATAGTATTGATATTCATACTTTTGTTAACTAATTGGTTTTGATTTTGTGATTGCACAGGGATTGGTGGCGTTGTCCTCCTTGCTTACCTCAATGATTGACACTATTTAGTAACAGGTTGAGAAGGCTGTTCAAAGTAAAGCTAAGCTAGTAGAGGTAAGTTCAGGTTGGTTTTCTTTCTTTGGTCATAGGTATCTCTTTGGGGTTCTTTTTGGGTCTTATTTGAGTGTTCGGTGGGTTGCTCATTGGGTTGTTGGGTGGGAAGTCCTTCTGGCTCCTTTGGTGAGGGTGGTGTTAGATTTCTTGTGTGAGTATTTTGGTGCAGTGAGGGTCGAATCCAAAGTCGTCTGACCTCCCGCTTTCCCACTGGAAGTTGGCATAGTGAGGCGAGGGCGGCTTAATAAAAGTGAGGTGGTTTGCTTGTTTAGTAGTTACTGGGTGATTTTTTGAGTTGAAGTTGCCGGCCTGCGAAGTCCGCTATAAGTATTTCTATTACCTTTCCTCTCGGGGTGTTAAGGGTGGACCATATTTGTGTGACAGAGAGGTTTAGTGGGGGTAAGTTGAGGGTGAGTGTGGTCCCGAGGGTTGTTACGGGAGTCCACCTCCTTCTCCCCACTAGGAGTCGTAATATTGAGTGTTTTTGGCGGTCTTGGGATTCACATGTGCAGAGGAGGTTGATTGGCTCATTGTTACTTTGTATGCGTAGGCCATTGTACTTGTTGTTGTTGGGTTTGCAGGGGATTGTGACAGATATAAGTTGGCTCCAAATTTTAAATAGAGGAAGATTTAGGTGCTACCTGATCTTGTCTATTGCTGGTAGCTTCCCTTCCAGGTCAGTGTTTGTTCAGATGGCTGCAGAATGTTCTGCAGGTTTGGCTTCAGGGTGGAAGTAAGGGCTAAAGGGTTGCAGCTGTTCACCTGCTAGCTATGGTCTAGATTCTACTGCAGAAGTGTATTTTGTTTAAGATTGATGTTGGCAGAGTATGGTTGCGTTGTTGGCGAACCTGTGCGTTTGGCCGACTGCTACTGGTTTAGTGGAAATGTTACAGTTTTCTCTTTATTGCACGATCAAATGGCTGTCTTCAGGCTATTCGGAGCTGCTGCCGGTACTACACTGCTGAATTGCAGACTGTTTTGCTGAAACTGCAGCTTCATTTCACACAGTTACAAGAAGGTTTTGTTAGACAATGGCCTCAGTGTTCAGGTTCCAGCTCATATCGTTACTGGAGACAAGATAATCATCAATACAACTGACAACTCTTAATAAGCAGATTGTTGATGAAGTTTTTCTTTTTCACTTTCAATTTTACCAAAGAAAATATTCAGAGAAGCTGTTACTATGCAAGACTGTTACTAATGGTTGTCTTCAGGCTATTCGGAGTTGCTGCCGGTACTACACTGCTGAATTGCAGACTGTTTTGCTGAAACTGCAGCTTCATTTCACACAGGTTATCCAATTCTTCAGTTTAGTTAGCTGTAGATTATTTAAGGCTGCTTTTGTGGCGGAACCGGGGTGTTCTTGTAGATTTCCAGTTTGTTTAGTGTGTTTTCGAACTCCACTTCGTTGTTCCTTCTGGTTTTTGTGTCTTGAGAGGTTTGCCTTCCATGTAGCGGAGATATCTTAGAATCTCTAAATCTAGGTTCTGTGTGTTTGCCTTGTCGAGATTTTGAGGGGATCTTTGCTAGGTTGGCTTGGGTTTTTGGTAAAGTTGAGTTCGAAATTGAAGCAAGTTCTTTGTTCTTCGCCGGTGGAATGTGGCTATTTCAATAGAGGAGCAAAGGAGTTGCAGGGTGTATTGCTCGGTAGAGAAGCTGTTGTGTAACTAATGCTAGGAGTGTTGTAAGTGTAATTTAGGGTTGTCTTGAGTGGGTTTGTAATTGAGATCTCTTTGAATCTCTTTGTAGGCTCATAGTTGGCCTTGTGAGATTTAAGGGGATCTTTGGTTGGCTTTAAGGACCAACTTGTTTTGTGTTCGGTCTGGGATTGAAGCAGTCCTTTGTAAGCTTCATACTCAATCGCATCTCTTTTGCAATATAACATTTTGCCTATCAAAAAAAAAAAAAAAAAAAAAAAGTAGTTTTTGGAGCACAAAATTAGAAGTGTCGCATAAAAGTCAATTTGTTGGGACACTATATGTCTTGTGCCCTATAAAAGTATTTTTCGGGATACTATATATATTGTGCCCTATAATCAAATATTTAACGGAACACAAAGTGGTGTCCCCAATAGAATTTAATTAATAATTAAATAAATTAATATCTATATATAATGTAAAAAGACATAAAATAGTGCCCTAAAAAGAGAAATTATATCGGGGCACAATTGTGTGTCCTATTATACATAAGTTTTTATCACACTTATTATTATATTAAACCATAAAAAAAAAAAAAAAAATCGGTGGAAATTTGGTGTTCCCACTCCCCGTCCAAATCATCTTCAGGCCTTCTTTGCTTCTCTCTTTTTGCTTTCCTAGACGACGCCTCCCCTTGTCCCACTACAAGAAAAATGTCTTTCTATCACGCTCAGTAAATATAATTTGTCTCATTTTTCAAATAAACCGTGATTAAAAAAATATAAAAGCTTGTTTAAAATTTAAACTATGATAATAAATATTTTTTTATCTTAATATTTTAATAAATCGTGATAATAAGTTGTAGTTTTTGTCACAATTATTATTTAATATGCGATTAATTGGTGATTGATTAAAATTGTGCAAAACTTAACCTCCCTAAAAAAAAGCCCTGGCAAATTTTGGTGTTCCTGCCCCCGTCCAAATCCTCTGCCTTTTGTTTTTGGTAACCTCTTATCTCTCTCTCTCTAAAAAACCCTAGACGATTGAAAAGCCTCTCTCTCACTCTCACTCCCAATTCCCACAAGATCTCAGTATCTCTCTTCGCTCTCGCTTTCGCTCTTTCTCTCTCTCTGATTTCGTGACAACGCTTTCGATCCTTCACGCAGACGATGGCACTAGCCGTCGATCTCAGATTTGAAAATCCCCACCCTTTGGCTCTCCTTTTCCGCCCCTCGCCTTTTTGATCTCGTGATTTCTATGCGAAATCCACTCGATTGACGTTGGCTACGGGCCTGAACGACGTCTGGCGGTTGTCAAATCTTAGATCTGTCGCCGCTTCTGCTGCTTTGATCTCGAAATGACTCTTTCTTCCATCGTTCTTTATTAACACTAGCAGTCGATATGCCTATTTGAATTGAAGACTCTCTATCGATTGAAGCCTCTCTATCTCGATCTTGAACTAGTTGAGATTTCTCCATCACCGTTGTCATCGCCATAACAAAGCCTTCAACCTTCATCGTTATCATCGTCTTCAGCCTTCACTTCATTCTCTCTTTTCCGGCCATCACGATCATCGTCTTCTCTAGATGCTACCTCAGATCCGCCGCAGTTCGAGCTTTATGGTTCAATCCATGGCTTCGTTCTCTCTTACCAGGTTCTCTCTTCTTTCTCTGTTGTTTTCTCTCTCTATATATATCTCAATTCACATCTATGATTGCTAACCAGGTCCCATATCTAGGTATAGTTAAGCTCGATATAAAAAGGAATAAAAAATGAACATATGTTTTTGGATGCTGAAAAGAATTGTTTTCTTCCATTTTGCTAGATTTGGTTCAGTTTGAAACTTTGCTTGTTATAGGTTTCTGATTTACTTGGAAAGCATCCAGATCTTATGGATGGGTTCAATGAATTTTTGCAGTGCCGTGAGAGTATTGGTAAGTTCTTAAAATTTACTGATGAAATATTTACTCTAAATTTTTTGTGATTCTGATAAAGGCTTTCTCACAGATGGATTCCTCGTTGTTGTTAAGAACAGAAGTATGTCACTCAATTTCTCTTATCTATTAATATAATGATAGCTTTTCTGTAACTTCATATTTGCTTTCCTTATTTAGTGAATTATATTTTTATGCTTGTTTTGTGCTTATTTATTTATTTAATATCTTGCATTAACATGTAAAATTGTTGAGTCAAGTCTGAGGATTACGTGAATTAAGTCTCTTACATAGAACCTAATGAGCTATTTTGCTAATAGCAGAATCTTTGTGGAATGAAGGACATGTATCCAAATCAACTGAAGGAAGATAAAGAGAAAGAAAAGCGTGAAATAGATGGAACAAATTAAAGAGAAACGTTTCTTTCTTCTTTCAATTTGAAGGCTTCAATTCCATGTTACGAAAAGCTACCTAAGAGAAACGTTTCTCTAAGTTGAACATAAGAGCTTCAGTTTTGATTTTTATAGTTTATAATTAAAAAATAGAACGTAATTTGTTTTTTAAAGAACAGAATTAGAAAGAAAAAATTAGCAAACACATATTTTGAAGAACATAATTTAAAGAACAGATATTTTGATAATTTATGTTTCTTATTATGATTTATTTTAATATTTTATTTGTGTTTCCGGTTGATATTCGAAGAAGATGAAAGCTAATTTTTCAACTGGTCAAGCAAATCATTGGATTGCCAGATGAATTCATGACAAGGTACATATTTTATTTGACTTCATTGTTTTTAATGTTTCTTTTGTTGTCTGATGATTACATTTTTTTGTATGGTTTATGCGGATCTTCGTTGTTGACATTCCTCAATTATAATTCTATATGGTTTTTCTTGTAACCATACAAATTATAATTCTATTCAATTCATTAAATTGACGTGTTCTGTATCATTGCAAAATAAATAAATAAATGGTATGCATTGTTGGTTAGAAAAAATAAATTGTTGGTCCGAAGCTCATTGTTTTTGTACTGTTTTTTTATTTTTTGAGTTGCTATTTTTCAAGTTACTGGTTTTTAGCTATAGGTGTTTTTTGAGCCTTTTTTTTTTTTTTTTTTTTTTTTTATTTGTTAAGTTCATTTTTATGGCTCCTAGCTTCTTCTTTTTTTAGGTTGCTATTGCTTACCAGTTTCTGTTTTATTCCCAATTTTACTTTATGTACTGGCAGATGAAATGGACACTTTACTTCAACAACAAAAATACTATTCTCAAGCAATATGATGGAAGGTATGATGAAATGGGTATAGTGCTATTTTTTAATTCAATTCCATACTTGTTAGTTGGAATGGGCACTGCTTATATGTGTTGTTTCCAAGTTTCCTTGATGAAATTGATGAAAAAGAAAATAAAGAATGAAGTTGATGATGTGGGTGATGATATTTTATTTGTGATTGGATGGCCATTTTTAGACATTTATATATGAATTATTTTTGAAATGCGTACAGGGATGCATCTCCATTGACAATTTTGATATGATATTTCAACAATTTGTAGGTTTGGCTTCTTTTTCTCGATCAGGTAATATCTATCTTTGCGAATAAGGTATTCCTCTCCATTTCGATGTGAAATTACCTCAATAAAATTTCAATTTCAAAAAATAATACCGAAACAACTGTTGAATCCCACATTGCGTATTGTTTATCTGATCCTAATCTATATATCAGTCTAGGAGTAACACTTCTCACTTGATCTTTTTCTGTCAAGCATGCCACGCTGCTTGGTGTAAGAACTTCCAAGTAAGGTAGTGTTTTGGTTGCAGGGAATTGGGGCATTGGAATTAGAATTAGAAATGAATGTTCGAAATTTTTTAATTCTTTTTACATGCATTCATTTCTAATTCCAGTTGCATTGATTAACATTTTTTGTTTTGTTTTGCAGGAAATTACGGGGCTGACTTACTTTATGTTGGATCAGTCGAGAAAGGATGCGGAGTATTGCATAAAAAATACATTTGACACATATTTAGTATGTATATTACTTTTGTAGTTAAATTTTATTTTTATTTACGAATGGTGGCTTAGATGTTGAAAGGAAGTAGTGACCCATGACGGGTATAATTTTGTGTATCTCTGGTGTTTTTAATTCTCTATTTTTAATGAAAAAATTTGATTTCTTTATGTATTTTATATTGTGAGGAATTTTTAGTTTTTATTGTTTGGATTTAGAGTATTTTGATATTTTAAAATAATTTTAAATTATAAAAAAAATTAAATACTTTTTGGGACACTAAATAGTACACTTATATGTTGGTTCTCTTTTATAATTTTGCGACATATTCTTATATCCTAATAGAGGTTTTTTCACAACACTTTGTAGTGCCCTAATATATATAATTTAAAAAATATAAAATGCTATAGAGACAATATATGGTGTCTTAATAGCTATCTTATAGGACATTTATTATTATCTTAACAAGTTCAAATAAAATGACACAATATAGTGCCCTTATAACCTAACGAGGCGACTTTTTATGGGGGCACCAGTCCAAGTGTCCCAAAAAGCCCAAGTGTCACAATAGAGGCTCTGTCGCGACACTTTTTCGTGCCCCGATAGGCCATTTTTGTTGTAGTAACGTATACATTTCTACCTACGTCCCAATCTTTTTGGTTCTCCCTCGCTTTTACTATAACAAAATTCATTTTTAACTACACTAAATCAGTCCTAATATACTATTTTGGGCGCATTAAGTATGAAACAATTAAAAGTTGTCCTCTAAAAGTCTGTCTCAATAACTTATAAGGATAATTATTTTGTCGCATTACTTTATATTTATTAGAATAATTTTTATTTTTTAATACATATTTTTTAAAATATGTCTTATTAAATAAATATTATAAGTACCTTATGATTGCGTGTCCCAATAAGAATTTAAAATAATACTATTTACAAATTGTTTCTAAAAATATTGTCATAATATATAGTTTTTGTTGCAGTATTTGTCTTCTATTTGTGATTGAGAGTATGTTTGGTTATCTCTACTACAATAAATTGTTTCTATCTCACTGAATATGATTTATCTCATTTATTTTTGTCTAAATTGTGATAATAAAAATACATCAGTAACATATCTTGCTTCAAATTTATTATGTGATAATATCTTATTTTTAATTTTATCATTTAAATAAATGTAACTGTTAAGATAATTGAGAAGTAGAGAATAAACCATGTATTGATTTATTGAGAAAAGAATACAAGGTTACATATATTGAGAATATACAGAATATAAACTATAGATGAGTATTTATAAGAGAAGTGGGATTAGGGTTTTGCCCAATGGGCCAAGTGGGCTAAGCCCATTATTACACTAATATCCATCGCTCAAACTCAAAGCGGTAAGTGAGAGGTGAATTTGAGTTTGGAAACCAAAGAGTGAAAACATCAAAGGAGATGAGCCTTAGTGAAAATGTTTGTTGTCTGATCGGCTGCACTGACAAATTGTAGACGAACTATAGTCTGTAGAATGTGATAACGGATGAAGTAACAATCAGTCTCGATGTGTTTTGTACGCTCATGGAATACATCACTGTGAGCGATCTGAATAGTACTCATGTTGTCACAGTATAGGATAGTGGTTACAGGAGAAGAGATGCCCATATCAGCTAGTAGCCATCGAAGCCAGAGAAGCTCTTGAGTTGCATCAGCCATGGCACGATATTCAGCTTCAGTACTGGAGCGAGCAACCACAGTTTGTTTCTTGTTATGCCAAGAAATGTGAGAATTACCCAAAAAGAAACAGTAACCAGTGGTTGAATATTTGTCGGTGGGGTCTCCGGCCCAATCAACATCAGAATAAGATTGTAAAACGGGAGCAGACTGAGCTGAGAAATTAAGTCCATGAAATAAAGTACCCTTGACATACCGAAGAATGCAAAGAACGATCGAGTAACGATTGAGTAATGAGTGGTCCGAGGAGCGGACAAGAATTGACTGACCTGATGAACGACAAAGGTAATGTCAAGGTGAGTAACAGTAATATATACAAGACTTCCAACCAGTTGATGATATAAAGTGGCATCCTGAAGAGGTCAACCATCGAGTGAGATAAGTCTGACGTTTGGCTCAAGAAGAGTAATGGTAGTGGTTGAGTCAGTGATCCTAGTCTTGGAAATGAGATCCGAGACATATTTGGCTTGAGAGAAAAAATATCTGTCAAAACCAGATGCAATTTCAAGGCCAAGAAAATAGGTGAGCACACCAAGATCAGTCATCTCGAATTAGCCACTGAGAAACTTTGTGAGTTCATAAATGCCACATAGACCATCTCTAGTAATAACCATATAATCCATATACAGCAAAAGAAGGATAGTACTATTGGCAGTGTGGCGAATAAATAGATCCGAATCATGAGAACAAGGTGTGAACCCAAAACGATGAATAGTAGTACTGAATTTAGCAAACCAGGCACGTGGAGCTTGTTTTACACTGTATAGGGCATGACGAAGGCGACAAACTTTATATTTAGGGGTAACCAAATCGGGAGGTATATGCATATAGACTTCCTCAAGAAGATCACAATTGAGAAATGCATTTTTGATATCTATTTGAAAGAGAGTCCATTTTCAAATGGCGGTTACGGCAAGAAGTGTACGGACATTTATTAGCCTCACCACTGGAGCAAATGTATCTTCATAGTTAAAGCCTTATTCCTGAGCAAAACCTTTAGCAACAAGTCGAGCTTTATATAATTCAACAGAGCCATCAGAGAGCATCTTGATTTTAAACAACCATTTACACCCAATAGGAGTTTTTCTAGGGCACAAATCAACAATATCCCAAGTATGATTTTTAGCGAGGATCTGAAGTTCTTCGTCCATTGCTTTCTGCCAAAGATGATTAGTATTAACCTTCTTATAAGATTGAGGTTCATGTAAATGAAGTATAGTGGAAAAACAATAAAAATCAGTAAGGTAATGTGGACGATGAGTTACCCTGGTAGAGCGGTAAGGGTGTTATGGATCGTGGGTCTCAGAGGTAGTTGGTATAGAATCATCGGTCATAGGAGAAGTCTCAAGAATGGTCGCTGGAGCTGGAGAGGTGAGATCAACTGGTGGTTCTAGAGTGGGTTTGACTGGTGGGTCTGGAGTGGACCTTAGCATAAGGTGCAGAGCTGGGTGCAACAAGTGGTGCTAGGGTGGACTTAACAGTACCTGGAACTGTATCATCTGGTAATAAATCAATGGATGGATCAGTAAAAAATCTGGAGTTGGTGAGGATTGATATGTCAAATGACCGTAAGGAAGAAAACATTTGATGTTCCCAAAAATAACATGTTGCGAGATACGAAGGGTTTTAGAAATGAAATCCCAGCACCGATACCCTTTATGTACGATGCCATATCCAAGAAAACAACACAGACGAGCCCTTGGTTCCGGTTTGCTGTGTTCATGTGGTTTGAGAACAACAAAATAGGTGCAACCAAAGACTCTGAGTTCAGAGTAATTAGGAGTTTTACCGAAAAGGCATTCAAATAGAGACTGGTTTTGGATTGTAGCGGAAGGGACACGATTTATTGTGTAGACAGTTGTGAAGGCAGTCTTACCCCAAAAATGCTCAAGACGTGATGAAGAAATTTGGAGAACACGAATTGTGTCAAGAATATGTCTATATTTGCGTTCGACTCGTCCATTTTGTTGGATTTGAACCATAGAAGGAAACTCAAAATATATTTGGAATAGTTCGGATCGATGTTTCATAAGAAACAACTATGTATATTGAGAGTAGTCGTCTACAAAGATAACAAAGTAACGAATGTCACACATCGAGGCATGAGGAGAAGGCTCCCAAATATCATAATGAATTAGATCAAAGGGTGTGAGTGAAATAGATTAACTTTCTTTGAAAGGTAGGGCTGGTTTTTTGGTAAGTTGGTAATGGATACATTTTAAGGACCCATGTTGAACTGAACCTAACTGACCACTAGAGATAAGCGATTTGAGTCGGCGAGATGAAGTGTAGTCTAACTGAGCATACCATATTTGGGATAGCGATAGATCAGCTGGTGGTTGTGGAGATAAGGATGACGATACCAATGGTGGTGGTAAGGTTGAACAGGTTGATGAAGGGACTTGGGGTTGTGGTGGTGATGGAGTTAGAGATGGTAGGTGCAAACTGGTAAGTTTAAATAGGCGTCCAACCTTACGACCAGTCTTGTCATACCCCACCCTGGACACTCGTCACTGTAGGACCGACATGACGTCGACACGACATCACCTGAATATCTAACTTACTATAGACGACAAAAAAAAAAAAAAAAAAGTAATCACAGAACAAATCATAAGTATATACACTCTCTCATTTAGGGACACAAGTCCCAAAAATAGAAGTTCATTTAACACGAAGGCGAAACCCTAAATCTCTCATTTAGTTTCCCTTCAAGTAGCACCCCCAAGATATTCCTTTTCTATCGCACCTCCGGATTTGACCTAGTGCCAGTAGGGGACTGACTCCTAGCTATTTCACCTGCGAGTGTACTGCCCTCTTAGTAAAACACTTTTAAAATAATAATACATTCTAAATAATACCACATTTAAATATGGATCAAGTATAAGTATACAAACATCACATTTCTCGTAAAATCTCTATAATATAAACAGTGAAAGTAAATCAATATATATAAGTTCCATTTAAACTCGTCCAGTATAAAATAATATCAATCACCATATAATAAATCACCAAATATAAGTAAAACACCACATCTCAAAACACCACACCACCACACCACGCACTGGTTAGCCATAGTGATCGTTTTAACCTCACGATCGGGAGTTGCAACAGTATCGTACCACCTGTAGGATATGCCTTCCTAGCGGGACAAATGATCATATACCCAGACCACCCATCGGACAGGTCATAATATCAATATCCACATGCCGGACCACCCATCGGCTGAATATAATATCAATAATCTTCTGCGGACCACCCATCGGCAAGACATAACATCAACAATCGCCTGTCGGATCGCCCATCGACAGGACATAAAATCAATAACATGATCAAATCAACAACATCATCACAACTACCCCTCAATAAATAATCAACGAAAACCACATTTCCAAATCACTCAAATCCAACTAATCATTTTTCAACGTTCTTTTAAAACCAGCATAATTTAACGAAAATCCACTTTACTAACTCACCCAAAACCTGCTTAATCCACATGGTTTTAAAATCATCCAAGACAAGTAAAATATATTTCACACACACACACACACACACACACACACACATATATAGTTTGGTAAGAAGACAATATACTCACCTGATTATCCATTTTCGAAGACTTTGACCGCCTATTCTCTATCGGTACTCCGGTGCCTGTGAACCTAATAGTGACAAGGCCTAAATTAATATTTTATGTAGAAATAACCTAACCATGTCATGAAATCCTAATTTCCGTAATTGCCTATTCCCCGCGTTTTCGTTTGGAATATTATCATTTAATTAACATCGCTTCGTTACGGTTTACTATATAAACTTTGTTCATATAAACGGTCTCATTATTTATTATCGCCATTTCGACATTTTCGATGCAAGTAATTAGTTTCATAATCAGTCACGAGACAATTGAATATATATATTAAAAGAGTTCGGAATTTTACCTACCCCGGATTTTCTGTTGGTCATGAGATTGAATTTTTAGATGTTTTTTTTTTTCCTGTTTTGTGTTTCCTGTTTCTGATTTGGTTCCCCCTGCTGACCAACCACGCACCACACGCCGACGATCACCCTTACACATACCCAGCGGCGTTTAAGATGCACACCTACACAAACACCGCGGTGATGAACACACACACACACACACACACACACACACACAGAGCAACAGTATCGTCAGACCAGAACGGAGACCCACACATACACAATCGACGCTCTCTCTTTCTCTCACTAAACTCCCTCCGATCACTACTGCGATCACGCCACACACCCACGAAATCAACCGTCGAACACCCACAAACTCACACCATAGCACACACACATACACATAAACATACAAACGATCACCACCCACAAAAATGGCAGCTGCACACAACCCACCGGCAACAAAACTAACAAATGGCATATTCACAAACAAACACATTCAAAACACATGCATACACTCAGTAGCTCAAAACAGAACACACGTATGGCCGAACCCACTTTCTCTCTCTAATTCACCGTCGGTAACCTCCGGCAACTTATCTCCAATCGGAAACAATCCACACACACGGCAATTGGACACCAACGTCTGACTAAGTACACCCACACGCAAAACACACACAGATCACACACATATCTACACATACTCCATTCATATACACACAACAAAACACACACATGCCGGATTAAACCCGAAACACACACACACTTACCGGCGACGACCACACACCGTCGAACCTCTTTTTCTCTCTCCCGTTAACCCATCTCATTCTCTCTCTATCTTCTCGGCACTCTCTCTCTTCTCGAACTAGTCTCCCCTCTTTCAATATATATATATATATATGTGTGTGTGTGTGTGTGTGTGTGTGTGTGTGTGTGATTCAAATAGCCGGACGATAAGTGGCCTCTCATCCTCCATAATTTTTTCCGCCTCCTCTTTATGTGTATATATATATATATATATATATATATATATACATATATAATTTATACCCAGCCCCTCTTTTGTTTAGGTTAAGGTATTATGTAAGCCCATGTCTAATTTTGAATATTTATAAAGTTTACAATTTGACCCCTAAACCTTTTTAAATGACCTCATTCAAATCGCAAACTTCCCCGCTATTTTAATTAGAAGGGTAATTAAACTCATTCTAAATTTTAAATGTTTAAATTTACAAATTAACCCCTCAACTTTTTAAAGATTAAATCAAAATTAACACCACCAATCCCGTTATTTTCGAAATATTTTAAAATGCGACTTAAACTGTACATATATCAAAGATTGGGGTCTTACAACTCTTCCCCCCTAAAGAAATTTCGTCCTGAAATTTTCGTATAAAACAATCAGAATTAAAAATTTTGTCAGACCACTAATACACCGGAGTCGCCCCACATGATTACGTTCGTCTCACGTGATTCTAGACCAACTGTTTCCTAGTAGAGTCCCAAAATCACAAGTCGTCCAAAAGTTATAATCATCAGTTTTCATCAAATCATATCTACTCATTTTATCATTTTCATACCCAATATCCAACCAACATGGTGTACTTTGGTTGGTAATACCTAACACCGAGAACCAACTGTCTCTTGTCTCTAACGCTTTTGCTGCGCTACTCTGATAAAACCACAATCAATAACAATAAAATACAATATATTCTTATTTCCAACAGGTCTACGATCTTAGAAATTTCTTATCATCAGCATTTATTCGTTCAGTTTGCCACATTATCTCCATTTAATATTTAAACCAACAATACTCATACTCAATCTCATATGCAATCTCATAAGTGCAAATAGCCTAAAATCCTCAACATCAATATCTACCCCAAAACTTCAATACCCTTATAAATGTTTCTAATATTACTATTAACTAATTTATTTTTCGAGTTATGCCAATTCACATAGAGACGTTTTAAATTACATCCAAACATATCAATTTCCCCTCAAAACACATTGATATCACCAAATCACATTATTACGTCTCAAAATACATCAACGGGTTATCTATACGAATCTCTTTCATACCTCCACATTTAATCAAATCCCTAATAAGGTCACGTATTTCAATTATGTTTCAGTCTACCTACTCATGCTTCAAACACATATAAATATGGATCGAAGTACCTAACTGCGTTCCAACTACAAAATTTCAATATATCACAAAAGTCATTCGGAATAATTGAAATTATCCTTTCCTCATGAGATCTCAGTGACCCCACATGCCGACTTTACCTAATAATTAGTGGATCAATACATCTATTGAGTTCTTTTTATCTATTTCATTTTCTATATAAAAAAAAAACAAATAATCACACCGGATTGTCTCTAGTTCTCGATAATTTTCCGTTCTCCTATCTTGGTTTAGTCTATTTGATTGAAGTCATATATCATTCTCATACAACGCTTTATAGGGTACCACCTTGATCACCAAAAATGTATCTATTAGTTTAAACAAATTCCATTAGCACCATGTGATCCTCCTCGCTACCAGAAATTCCCCAAACCCTCAACATATCCTCCAATATCTGAATCGTACGTCTCGATTGACCGTTAATCTATAAATAAGGAGAGTTACAAACTCTCACTTAACACTCACAGCAGTATAGAAACTCGAATAAAACTTCAAAATAATTATCAAATTCTGATACTACGGTTTTTCCTATATAGTTTTTTCGATTGAGGATTATTATCTGAAAATACTACCTAACTTTCCATATTTATAACATGCCGATTTAAGTTATCACCATTCAATACTGCATTTTCGAGTTCCTCCGCGGACTGTTCATGTAATGGCGACTTACTTCGCTTTGAAAACAATTATCATCCAAGTCACAATACGGCTACAACACTTATGGTTTCAGAATTTCAAATCAAAATTTTGAATAACCGATCAACCGAGTTTAACAATTTATCAACATATGCTAAAGTTTTAATCCAGGAGCCACTAATCCTCATCAAACGTAGAATTCAACATCCAATTTCACCTTTGCTTTAAAATAATTATCTTAACCCAACTTTATTCGACATTTGCATTGAACTGGTGCCTCATGCGACCGAACAATCCTGTCAATATATACTTGGCATACGTATCAAAAGAATACGTCATCTTATAACCAGGACATAAGTAGACTTAATAATCCTATCCACAATTACTTAAATAAAGTTATGTCCCCTTCCAATTCTGAGATAATTCTGAAACACAATTCATCGTGCTACCCTACTATTTCTAGTTAGAAATAGCTGCAATAACCTACTTGGATGTTGATGTTCGATCTTAATTTTGCTAACATACAAGACATCGAACAACAACTTCTGTGATTTCTCATTCCTCTACAAACTACTAATAATGTTTTACGCAAACCCAATATAAGTTGATATCACCAAGGTGCATTGTGTATATTGAACTATGCACTTCTTCTAATGTCTCTCTCATTAATTGGCATTATTATAAATACACACTTTATTTTCGATCATCAAAACTTCATCATCATTTCTAACACGCTGGTCAGTTCTATGGCTATTTCCTACTATATCACTAATCCTCCTTCATTGGACATCCGACTTCTGCATTTCCCCCCAACACGGTCGATCAATGCCAGTTTCAAAAATCAAGATCTCAAACAACGTTACTACTTGACCAACCTCCTACTAAATTTACAAGGGTCTCAACTCATTCCATAAATTAATATGAACAACCAACTTACCTATTTTCGATCCGAAAATTTGATATACCATTGGCCTTCCCTGAATTTTAATAGATGGTACTTACCTCAGATTTAGCTCTTTTGCTATTAAACAACTATTACCAACTCTGGAGGTCGGTGCATATCTCATAAATCTCGTCATACAGGTATTGTTACTAAACATCAAGATAATTACAATAACTACCAGTTCTAAAATTCCAAGTTCCAATTACACCTTTCTGGCCTTTCCATTACACCATAGATGCGTCTTCCAATGGTTCAAGTAAATATGAGTTCTCAAAGTCACATGTCCCAAATTTACCACTCGATTTAACCAAAACTCATGTTTATTGCATTTGGCATACCGGTGTTTTTCTTGCAACATCAGCCACAAAATCTGGAAATGTCCTACCTACTTTTCTTTATTCTCGATCAGATTGCCAATTTTGCCACGTCATGAACTCTGACCTCCTAGACCCACTATCAAACTAATTGGGGGTACTGGTTACATCTTCCCCGAATATACAAACTTTGATTTACCCTAGTTTTGAAAAGTAATTTTACGTACACATGCTTACTCATACAAAAGGACTATCATCTCAGACCCACAATTCTCGGGTAATTTCTACTTATCATTCTCTATTACACTATATATTTACTAACTCCACGAAATGTTGCTCCGCCTATCCGTTAATTTAGAACGTATTACCAAATTAAATTCTTGTCTAGTAGCATCACAGTTTCCTCGCATCCTTAATTTTTACCTTTCAGATTCCCTAGAAGGCGATTTACTCATTTTGAATATTATTTCATATTCCGACTTAAGTATGTTCTTCTATATCATCTAGTATTTTAATAACGACTGTACTGAGTGCCACCGATCGTTATCTTATCCTCATGTCATTTGCATATAATTGTTTCTCAATTAAAATCTCACATTTTTAATTATTTATACTTTCACCATCGCGATCCATCCAATACCACCACCAACAACAATACAACATCACTCAAATCCGCTACTGGTAATATCACCACGTGGTCGTATCACTGCCTACCAACAAGACAACGCTCCATGCACCGTGCCAATATACTAACTAATGTAATGAAAGAACTAACACTCACGTACCAAACTAACTTATTGACACCCTATCTCATGTCCCCTACTGACTAGACGTCTGGCACGTCCTCCTATCTCATGGTCTTCTACTGACACAACAACTGACAAGTTTACAGAATCTATAACCTAGGCTCTGATACCAAAATTGTCACACCCCACCCCAGACACACGTCACTATGGGACCGACGTGACGTCGACACGACATCACCTGAATATCTAACTTACTATAGACGACAAAATAAAAACGTAATCACAGAACAAATTATAAGTATATACACTCTCTCATTTAGGGACACTAGTCCCAAAAATAGAAGTTCATTTAACAACACGAAGGTGAAGCCCTAAATCTCTTATTTAGTTTCCCTTCAAGTAGTACCCCCAAGATATTCCTTCTCTATCGCACCTCTAGATTTGACCTAGTGCCAGCAGGGGACCGACTCCTAACTATTTCACCTGCGAGTGTATTGCCCTCTTAGTAAAACACTTTTAAAAGAATAATACATTCTAAACAATACCACATTTAAATATGGATAAAGAATAAGTATACAAACATCACATTTCTCGTAAAATCTCCATAATATAAACAGTGAAAGTAAATCAATATATATAAGTTCCATTTAAACTCGTCCAGTATAAAATAATATCAATCACCATATAATAAATCACCAAATATAAGTAAAACACCACATCTCAAAACACCACACCACGCACTGGTTACCCATAGTGATCGTTTTAACCTCACGATCGGGAGTTGCAACTGTACAGTACCACCTGTAAGATATGCCTTCCTAGCGGGACAAATGATCATATACCCGGACCACCCATCGGACAGGTCATAATATCAATATCCACATATCAGAACACCCATCGGCTGAATATAATATCAATAATCTTCTGCTAGACCACCCATCGGCAAGACATAACATCAACAACCACCTGTCAGACCGCCCATCGGCAGGACATAAAATCAATAATATCATCAAATCAACAACATCATCACAACTACCCCTCAATAAATAATCAACGAAAACCACATTTCCAAATCACCCAAATCCAACTAATCATTTTCAAGGTTTTTTTAAAACCAGCATAATTTAACGAAAATCCACTTTACTAACTCTTCCAAAACCTGCTTTGATCTACGTGGTTTTAAAATCATCTAAGACAAGTAAAATCCATTTCTCTCTCTCTCTCTCTCTCACACACACACACACACACACATATATATATATATATAGTTTGGCAAAAAGACAATACAATCACCTAATTATCTGTTTTCGAAGACTTTGACCGCCTATTCTCTACTGGTACTCCGGTGCCTGCGAACCTAATAGCGACAAGGCGTAAATTAATATTTTATGTAGAAATAACTTAATCATGCCATGAAATCCTAATTTTCGTAATTTCCTATTCCTCGCGTTTTCTTTTGGAATATTATCATTTAATTAACATCGCTTCGTTACGGTTTACTATATAAACTTTGTTCATATAAACGGTCTCATTATTTATTATCACCATTTCGACATTTTCGATGCTAGTAATTAGTTTCATAATCAACCACAAGACAATTGAATACATATATTAAGAGAGTTCAGAATTTCACCTTCCCCAGATTTTCTACTGGCCGTGAGATTGGATTTTTATATTTTTGTTGGGGTGGTTTATGTATTTCGCCCCCCCCCCTCTTTTTTTTTTTTTTTTTTTTTTTTTTTCCTATTTTGTGTTTCCTGTTTCTGATTTGGTTTCCCCACTGACCGACCATGTACCACACACCGACGATCACCCTCACACACACCCAGCTGACGTTTAAGCTGTACACCTACATACACACCGCCATGACAAACACACACACACGCACAACAACAGTACCGTCAGACCAGAACGGAGACCCACATGCACACAACTGACGCTCTCTCTCTCTCTCTCTCACACACACACACACACACACACACACTAACTCCCTCTGATCACTACTCCGATCACGCCACACACCCACGAAATCGATCGTCGAACACCCACAAACTCACACCATAGCACACACACATACACATAAACATTCAAATGATCACCACCCACAAAACTGGCAGCGCACACAACCCACCGGCAACAAAAGTAACAGACAGCATATTCACACACAAACACATTCAAAACACACGCATACACTCAGTTGCTCAAAATAGAACACACGCAAAGTCGAACCCACTCTATCTCTCTCTCTAATTCACCGCTGGCAACCTCCGACGACTTACCTCCAATCGAAACAACCCACACACACACGGAAATTGGACACCCACGTCTGACTAAGTACACCCACACGTAGAATATTTCACGACGCATCCCTGGACACCCGTCATCCCAGGGCCGGCGTGATGACAACATGACATCACCTATTACATTTAATCTTCTTATACATTACAAAATGCATAAATTACTATAAAATTTTGTTATACAAGACATACACAATTTTTCTCTTTCACATGGTTCACCTCTGACAGCTCAACTCAACGATTTCCAGATGACTCCACCTAATACCAGTAGGGGACCGTCTCCTAAAAGATTCACCTGCGAGTGTACTGCCTTCTTAGTAAAAATCATTTTTAATATAATAATAATACATTCTAAATAATACAACATTTAAATGGATCAAACGTAAATATATATCCACCACACAGTTAGTAAAATCTCCAGTATCAAATAAGCAGTGAAAGTAAAGCAGTATAAATAAGTTTCTAAACACCATAATCAATAATAAATCACCAAATATATATATATATATATATATATATATATATATATATATATATATATATATATATATATATATATATATATATATATATATATATAAAACACCCCAACTCAAAACACACATCTCAATCCCATACCCACTAGCTAAGCTATAGTGATCGTTTTAACCTCACGATCGGGAGTTGCAACAGTACCGTACCATCCGTAGGATATGCCTTCTTACGAACACCAATCACTTCGCCGAAGCGGATAATCACTGCACAGTATAATCACCACTCTGCCGAAGCAGATAAATCACCACTCTGCCAAAGCAGATAAATTACCACTCCGCCGAAACGGATAACATCACTTTACCGAAGCAGATAAACATCACTCCGCCGAAGCGGATAAATACTATGGCATCGTCAAATCAATAACAACATTGTCAAATCAACAATATCAATAACCTCGTCTTATCAATATCGTCAAAATCCCCAACATCCATCTTTTTCTATCCAAAACCAACTTTTAAATCCAAAAATCATATTTATCGCTTTTGTTTGAAAACCGTCTAATTTCAATAAAACTATTTTTTCACTTTCTTTTAAAACCACCAAATCCAACAAAACTCATTTTTCAACTTCCTTTTAAAACCATCATAATTTAACAAAAATCTATTTCCTCAACTCACCAAAAACCTGCTTGATCCATATCATTTATAAAATTATACAGTCCAAGTTAAACTATTTCACACACATTTATATATAAAAATAGTTTAGCAAGAAGAGCAGTACACTCACTTGATATTCTGCTTTCAAAAGCTCCACCAAAAATCCGCTTATGAACTTTCGACAATTTTGAACCTATTTGTAACAAGGCCTAAATTAATATTATAGAGAAAATAACTTAATTGTACAATGTAATCCCTACGTCATAAATTTTCCATTCCCCACGTTTTGATTTATGAACATGTTATTCGATTAGTTTAGCGTCGTTAAAATTTACGATTTACACCTAATTCATATAAACGATCTTATTATTTATTATTCTCATTTTGATATTCTAAGGTTAGAAACTATATTTAGAATTCATAAAATAAATTAGAAAATGTTACCCGTTTCGAACCGATCGTGGATTTCCCTAAAATTCTATATATTTATTATTCTGCTCCCCACCGCCTAGGCGAACGAGTGACTACTTTTTCCTTACTCTCAACTGCATACTACAGTTTCACCGCTTGAGCGAAAATGCCACCGCTTAGGCTGAACGAGTGACTGCTTCTCCCTTTCTCTCAACTGCACACTGCAATTTCACCGCTTGAGCGAAAATCCACCGCTTAGGCGGTAAACGTCTTCCTCCTCCTTCTCTGTTTTGAGATCTCAGCCACCTCTTTCCCTCTCTTCTCACCATCGGCTCACACCCACACAATACAGCACACCCGAACCTCACAACCACACTCCTACAGCATACACATCACACACATCAGAAACAAACACACACACACAGCAGTGGACTTTACACACACACCCCCACGGCTTCTCCTCTCTCTCTCTTCCTCTTCCGTTTTCTACTTCTGTTTCCTGTTTCTATTTAAACTAGCCACCGACCAACGAGGAGCTCCAATCATGCCATTGACCACCGGCCACCCTATACCGTTCTGCACACACATACACATTGATCACACACATACACACACTCCGACGATCAGAACACGCACATACACTGCCGGAGGAGCAGAACACACCCCCACATTTCGATCAAACCCACGCATGCACACGATCGCCGGCCAAAACAGAACGGAACAAACACAACACACAGTAACAGAGCACACCCACTTACCGGAGATGAGGCATCCACACCGCAAGCCCACCGTCGGCGACTCTCCTCTCTCTTCTTTCTCTTCCTTTCTCTCTCTTCTTTCTCTTCGGTTCTGGATTTTTTTCCCCATTTTCTTTGTATATAACTATATATATATATATATATACACACACACACATAACACACACATATGCGTGTGCTTAACCGACCTGGACAATGCCCATGCCTCCACTTCACCAATCCCCCAATCTCTCTCTCTCTTTATATATAAAATGAAGATATTTTTGAAATATTACACAAACCTCCTTCATTTTTAGTTAGGATAGTAATTAAATCCCTTCTTAAGTTTATGTTTATGTAAATTATAATTTAACCCCAAAAATTTTAATTCACATAATTAATATCGTAGTCCACCCCGATATTTTCAAAATATTTTTAAAAATGTGACTTAAATTATTCATTTATTAAAAATTGGGGTCTTACAGAATACACGCAGATCACACACATATCCACACATACTCCGTTCATATACACACAACAAAACACGCACATATTGGATTAAACCCGAAACACACACACACACACTTATCGGCGACGACCACACACCGTT
Source organism: Eucommia ulmoides (assembly GCA_016647705.1). Lineage (NCBI taxonomy): Eukaryota > Viridiplantae > Streptophyta > Magnoliopsida > Garryales > Eucommiaceae > Eucommia > Eucommia ulmoides. The sequence continues at coordinate 244,301 of JAENRU010000173.1, read as the reverse complement.
GAACCTCTCTCTCTCTACCGCCAACCCATCTCCTTCTCTCTCTATCTTCTCGGCTCTCTCTTCTCTCTCTTATCGAACCTTCTCCCCTCTTTCTATTATGTATATAGGTATATATATATATATGTGTGTGTGTGTGTGTGTGTGTGTGTGTGATTCAAATGGACGGACGACAAGTAGCCTCTCTTCCTCCATAATGTTTTCCACCGCCTCTTTATGTGTATATATAATATATATATAATTTATACCAAGCCCCCCTTTTGTTTAGGTTAAGGTATTGTGTAAGCCCATGTCTAATTTTGAATATTTATAAAGTTTACAATTTGACCCCTAAACCTTTTTAAATCAACTCATTCAAATCGCAAACCGCCCTGCTATTTTAATTAAAAGGGTAATTAAACCCATTCTAAATTTTAAATGTTTAAATTTACAAATTAACCCTTCAACTTTTCAAAGATTAAATCAAAATTAACATCATCAATCCCGTTATTTTTGAAATATTTTAAAATGCAACTTAAACTGTACGTATATCAAGGATCGGGGTCTTACAAGTCCCAAGAGTTTCTCCTGTTCGAGGATTCTGAACATGACAATCAATATTAGAAAATATCACTTCAAATCCCAATTCACAAAGTTGCCCAACAGACAAGAGATTTAAAGTGAGTTTCAGAATCAAATATGTATCAGGAATAGAAAGATAAGAAACAGAAACCTAACTGGTATGAGTAATACTCATTTGAGAACCATCAGCAGTATGAATACTAGGGATATTTATAGTGGAGATTTTGGTTGAAAAATTATGGGAATCAGATGTCATATGATTGCAACAAGCAGAATCAAAGAACCAATAAGAGTTACATGTAGTAAGTGAGAGAGTAGGGGAAAGGTTTGTACCATTACCAATGTTGGAGAATATATGAAGGAGGAGTGAGGCCAGATCTGCAATAGACATGGCGATAGTAGTAGATGTAGGATCTGAACCTTATTTGATATTGATAATGGGCGAAGAACCCACAGACATCACTATTGAGCCTGGAGAAACTATTGTCACGAATGGATTTAGGATGCTGAAATTATCCAGGAACCGATCTATACTTGTGAAGAATCGATTGAAAGCCCCTTGAACCGAACAAATCTCCCAAATCAACAATATAAAGCGAACTATACTATATGATTCGAATTTGATTTGACGAAGATTACATAAATATCCAGAATGCTAAAATTATCCAGGAACCAATATTGAATCTTCAAGGATCGGGTAAAAAATGGGTGAACCAGTATAGGAATCACATGTATATAATAAAAAGTATATTATGTGAGTCTCCAACCAAAAAATTGAGACCAAAAATAGAATCAGTACGTCGAAAAATCCCAAGAACCAGGTCCAAGTTTGCATAAAATTAGTCAACAAAGGCCTGAACCGGGATAAAGAAGGTACTAATGACATGACAAGGGTTGAGGAGACAATAGGGCACTAACATGGCAGTAAATATTGTCGCGTCAGACGATCAACACTGGTATGGTATGGGTCAACGGTACTGTGGCACTGTACTATATACTAATGTGGCGCTGAGGTGGCGATGGTTAATGATGATGTGGCATTGGTCAACGATGACGTAGCGCTGACTGGGTACTATGATGGCACTGACTTGGTGCTAAGTTGGCTCGGATGTGGATTGCTAACGGGGCTTTTAGGGCTGACGAGGCAGCTGGTGGGCAAAAGGCAAAGGAAGGCTGTGCGTGGATCTGATGTGCCACCTATTTGTCGCGCGTAAACAGTAACCTGGTGATGAGCATTATGTTTTTGGAATCGTCTCATCAGAGACAGTTCCATTGGTATATTATATGATGGATTTGGAGCCTTGGTTGAGGCGGTAGAGCTCAAAATCTGAGATGTCGCAGTTAGGGGTTACTGCAGGCTGTTGGTGGCGCGTGTAAGCGCGTTGATACTCTGATAGAGTGATTTAGGTGGCGTTGTGTTCGTTTATGAAAGACGAAGACGGTGGTGTGATGTTTTTTTTTTTATATCGGAGTGGTGATGAAACCTATAGCAGTGACGAAAAATCACGAGAGAAAAAAGATAGCGACGGCGGAAACTTTAGGGTTTCAAAAAAAATATTTAGATAGAATAGGTTTAGGAAAAACTTGCTCTGATACCATATTAAGGTAATTGAGAAGTGGAGAATGAACCATGTATACAATGGATGGGGAGGAAGATGTGAAGGCCATGGATTCCGTCGGGAGAGGGGTTGAGCCGATAGAATGTCGGTGTTCCTCTTGGATAATGAGATTGAAGGCCTTGCAAACAGTACAAAGAGAATCGATCATCAAGATTTGGGCACGCACAACAGCAAAGGAGTCATTAAGACCAATGAAAAATTGCATGAGGTATTTTTGTTGCTGAAAATCAATCTATGATTTCATACCAACAAACGAGAATCAACTGGTAATCTTTAAGTTCATTCGAAAGAATTTTCAGATTTGTAAATTAGAGATTGACCTCGAGAGAACCTTGAGAGAAGGCAGCAAGTTGTTGTTTGGTTTGAAAAAATCTAGGAGCATTGCTTTGACGGAAACAAGCATGGAAATCGTTCCATACTTCCTGGGCAGTGGCCATGTAGAGGAGACTATGACCAATTTTTTTGTCAACTGAGTTTAGAAGCCAAGAGGTGACCATGCTATTACATCGGGACCAAGCACCTAAAGAAGGATCATCCGGAGGAGGCTGCCGAAGAGTGCCATCAACGAAACTGAGTTTGTTCTTAACATTGAGAGCCATAAGCATCGCATGGTTCTAGGTATTGTAATTAGGGCCAGTAAGAACATGAGTGACAAGAATTAATCTGGGATGATCACCACTATGAAGAAAGAAGGACTGTGAATATTATCCATGGGAGAGGAATCCGGTTGAGATTGAATAGTAGTAGTAGAATAAGAAGGAGGGGCAAGAGGCTGAAACAAGTTATTGGTGTTGGTGGTTTGTTGATTTCCCCCATAAGCCATGGATGGACCGAAATAAAAGAGCTAAGCATAGAGCGCGTGTGAGCCACGTACGGTGAATAGGAGCTCCAAGATTCGGGAAATGTGTTGTCGGTCTGAGCGCCGATCCAGACGGCGAGTTGAATGTCTCCTGATACTCTGAGTGCCGATCCCAAATGGGGATCTCAATCGTCGAATCGGCTGATTCTGGAGTTTGTGGGTGAGAGCGAATATCTGGTTCCACTAGATTTGGCGACGGCTCACCGGGCTGATAAATCGCCGGTATGGACCGGACGTAGTGGTTTGACGTCCGAATCTTCACTTAGGAACTTTCATTTGGTGCGAGTCCAGGAGCTTTGACAATTCAGTTGAACAAATACCGCATCGGCTCAACGATCGTACGCCGGAATTTTCTCAGGCACGTTGGAAAATCTTACCGGAATCACTCTCGGCAAATAATCTCTGTTCGGCTAAATAATAAAGAGAGATGGAAGACGGTAGTGGCCATTGATTGATTGGTGGTGGTCCATCGGTGATGTGATGGCCGTCCATTGGTGATGTGATGGCCGTCCATTGGAGATGTGGTGGCCGGTGTTGTGTTGAGGGAGGTGGTATCATTTGGGTTTCTTCCAGGAAGAAGATGATGATAGGTGTTAAAATACACATTTGACCCTTAAGTTTTAAATGAAAAATAAATTGGGCCCAATTAAAAATTTTAAAGGGTACAAATGTAATTTAACAGTAATTAACTGAAAACTCAACTAAATGGCCGATTTAAAATGAAAATGAAATATTAGGTATCAAATGTGTCTATTTTCAAATACAAGGATTCAATTGATCACTGACTTTATTTGTGAGGAACCAAACATATCATTATCTCAAAATATATTTTTAAAAATAGATGGATGTTAGTGAATTTTTATAAAAATAAAAGTATATTTAAAAAAATAAAATAAGTGGAGGTCATTCATGTCTTTATTAAAAAAAAAATAAAAAAAAAATAAAAAAATATATATTCGGTTAACAAGAGCGATTGGTATTTTTAAAATGACAGGATAAGTTTGTGATTTTAAACAAAATAAGGGGAAGGTTAGTGATATAAACCCTTATTATTATTACAGTTTTCATGTATAAATAGCAGCTGATCGCTGGAGAAGTACTGAACCAATATCATAGAGAAGTGAAAAAGAAAAGTGAGCTAGAGATCAGAGACATATATATATATAGAGAGAGAGAGAGAGAATGGAGATGGAATTTCCAAGGTTTGTGGTGTTCCAAGTAGCCAAGAGCGGCAAATATTTGCAGTACCGAAAGGAAGATACGCAGGTGCATGGGCTTATCCGTTTAGCCGAAGGAGGAGAGGGGGTTCTGAGCCCCTACGCCAAGCACCAGGTGGTGATGCCGAAGAATAAGAAGGGATGGGTTCACATACGGTGTTGTTACAACAACAAATACTGGGTAAAAGAGTCAGATAGCAGTTGGTGGATTGCTGCGACGGCCGATGAACCCGAAGAAGACGAATCCAAGCAGTCGTGCACGTTGATCAACCCCCAATTTTTCGACGGTAAAAGCTGCACATTGTACCACGTTGGGGCCAAGGGTGTTTTGGCCGGACGGCACTACAATGGCTCCGATTATTACTTGCATTCCGCAACCGGCGTCTCCGATCAGTTCATAGTAATCGATTGGGAATCACTAGTGAAGTTACCCAAACAAATTGCTTTCAAAGGCGACAACCGCAAGTACATACGCGCCCCCAACGAAAAACAAACTGTACAGTTTGAGTCCAACGACTTGGGAGATCTGACCGTTGGAAACCAGGTCTTCACCAATCCCGACGGAAGCATCCGCATAAAGTCAAATCACATCGGAAAATTTTGGACGCGCAACCCAAACGATTGGATAAGACCCGAGGCCGAAGACTCCTCCTCCAACACATTGTTTATGCCAATCAAAATCAACAACAACGTCATTGCTCTTCGAAACATGGGTAACAACAAATTTTGCAAGAGATTTATCCAAGATAACATAAGCTATCTTGGCCCCAACTCCTCCACCATTCCTAAGGAGGCATTACTAGAGGTCGAAGAGCTCGTGCTATCAAGGAACATCTATGATGTCAACTACGACCTTGCACACGCTAAAATCGATAAGAAAATTGTGATCGTAGTAGCAGAAGGCTATGCGGTCAACGCGAGTAATGAATACAAGATGGTAGAAGTGAAGTTGTTGTATGATGATAAGAGGAGCAACAGATGGTGCACCCATTGTTGTTTGAAGACAGGGTTGGTGAAGGTCCATTTGGAAGCCGGCATTCCATTCCTGGGAGAAGCAGAGGTCGATTTTTCAGCTGAGTATAAAGGGGAGTACAACTGGGGAGAAACATTGAAAACAATTAATTATGTGCACACTCGCTACACGGTTGATGTGCCACCCCAGACTTCTATGAAGGTAATTGTGATGGCGACAAAGGGATATTACGAGGTTCCTTTCACCTACCATCAGCGCGACATCCTTTTTAATGGTGAAATTGTTACTTCTCGTCAGGAAGATGGAATTTACAATGGAATTAACTATCTCAACTTCCAGTACCAACACGTAGAAACAATGGCTCCCAGTGGCTGTAAGTTTGTGCCTTTAACTACCTCGGACTCAGATCTGGAACCCCATTAATCGAAGCTATCTTGCGATACTTCCTGTCTTGTTGGTCGGCTAACTACTTGACTGTGTTTCCCTAGATAAATACCTTTTGATTTGGTTGTATTTGTTTGCAGTCCAATAATCGATCATGACACTATTATCATGTATCGAATGATTGTCTTTTGTTTGTTTTGTTGTTGAGTACTTATACATTTTTACCTACGTCCCAATCTTTTTGGTGTTCTCTCTCGCTTCCACTTCCACTATAAGAAAATTCACTTTTAGTGATATTAAATTTGTCTTAACATATATTATTTTGAGCGCGTTAAGCATGAAACAATTAAAAATTGTTCTATAAAAGTCTATCTCAATAATTTATAAGGACAATTATTTTGTCGTATTAATTTTTTTGTTAGAATAATTTTTTATTTTTTTTAATTTTTTAATATTTGTCTTATTAAATAAATATTATAAAAATATTATGATTAAATGTCTCAATAAAAATTTAAAATGACACTATTTACAAATTGTTTCTAAAAATGTTGTCATAATATGTAGTTTTTGTTGTAGCGTTTGTTTTCTATTTGTGATTGAGAACATGTTTGGATATCATTACTACAATAAACTGTTTTTATCTCGCTTGGTGAGTAGGATTTATCTCGTTTTTTTTGTCTAAATTGTGATTATAAAAAACATCAGTAACATATAATCTTGCTTCAAATTTATTATGTGATAATATATATTTTTAACTCTATCTTTTAAATAAACGTGATAAAAAATATTTCATTTTAATCATATTAATTATTTAAATACGAGATAATAAGATGCTTTGATTTCTTTCTTGAACAGAAAACTAGTAGAATTGGCAAAACGAAAGAATAAAATGAAGGGTGTGGCACACTCTTTTAAAAAAAGCTACCTATCACCATCAATTCCTCTCTCATGAATCACTTTAAGAACCTAAAATTCTTTAACTAAAGTGTGAGGCAAATTTTATTTTAAACCTTTAAGTATTGATATATTTTAAAATAACTTTTTAAAACTACGAGGGTTCAAATTGAAACACAAGAAATTTCTTGAATCATATAAAAATATAATAATACTAAAAAGGTTTAAAATAAAATTTGCCTCACACTTTAGTTAAAGAGTTTTAGGTTCTTAACGGGCTTCAAATGAAAGAGGAATTGATGGCGACAGGTAGCTCATTTTTTTAAAAGAATGGGCCACACCCTTCGTTTTATTCTTTCCTTTTATCAATTCTACTAGCTTTTTGTTCCAGAAAGGAATCGAAGCATCTTAGGTGGCGTTTGGTAACCGTTTCTATTTCCATTCCAACAGTGGGATGGGAATGGGATGAGAATTTTGTTTTCTTCTTGGGAGTAGAATCGCGTTTGGTAATAATAATTTTTATTTTATTTTTTTTTTTTTTTGGGAAGGGAATTGTGTTTGGTAACAATTTTATCCTATTTTTTTTTTTCTTCCTGTGTTTGGCCTGCCGGTCGGCGGTGCTCCGGCGCTGGCAACGACCACCTGCGGTGGCTCCGCCGCTGCCGCCGCCGACCAATAATGATCGGCGGGTAAACAGTGACCTTGTGTTTTAGGAATGAAATGGAAATAATGAGAAATAACTTTTTTTTATTTCTCATTTATTAAGAAAAAAGTGGGCACAATTCTCAAATGGGAATGAAATGGAAACGGAAGCAAAAATTATCAAACGCTATTTCCAAAAGAATTCCCAAAAATCTAGGAATGGAATGAGAATTTCTGGAATGGAAATGGTTACTAAACGGGGCCTTATTATCTCGGTTTTAAATAATTAATATGATTAAAACAAATAATTTTTTATCACATTTATTTAAAAGATAAAATTAAAAATATATATTATCACATAATAAATTTAAAGCAAGATTATATGTTACTGATAATTTTTATAATCACAATTTAGACAGAAAAATGAGATAAATCCTATTCACCAAGTGAGATAGAAATAGTTTATTATAGTTCTAATAACCAAACATATTCTCAATCACAAATAAAAGACAAACACTACAATAAAAACTACATATTAGGACAAAATTTTGAAAACAATTTGTAAATAGTATCCTTTCAAATTTTGATGAGGGTATTTTTGGGCACCTCTGAGTCAGCACTTGGGACCCAGCTACGTGTCAACCCTCACAATGACAGGGATGCATTCCGAAATCCACAACGCCACGTTGGAGCATACACCGACTACGACCCCTCCCTGAATCTCATTTGCACCCAGGGAGGAGCGAGGAGCCTTGCAAAGACGTGCCGCTCTAAGCTCTGCGCCATGCCCTGGGCGGTCAGTTTTAGGGACTCAACCGTTCACCTCGACCGGTTCCCTATTTCACCTTGTTTCTTCTCTAAAACTCCACGGATCTCCACTCTCATCTACCAGCTTACCGTCGCAGGCCTGACAAAGGCCCGGGGGGGCTTCACTAAATGGACCCAAAAGCCCAAGCCCAACGATTATCTCTTAAACGCCCCGGATTATTGGCTAAACATAGTGTTTCGACTAATTAACCGTATTTAGGCCCGACTAATCATATTTAACGCCTATATATATTGGAGGCTATGTAAGCCCGAGGTACACTTGAATAATTTACATTACACGCGAGTTCATTTGTTTGCTTACAATATTCTTTACATTTTCTCTCTAAGCACTGATTACCACACCAGAGGGGCTTTATCGGGATAAACCCCGGTCTGAGCCTTCTGCAGGTACACTTCCTGAGGAGTAGGACTTTAGACATAGCAGGTCAGTCCTCCCAAGACCCAGCACAGCTCACACGATGACTTTTCAACTGACGACTCCAGCTTAGTAAGAGAACCCACCTGTCATCCGACTGGACCATACTCAAGGTGTGTACCAATTTTATGCACCAAGAGTTTGGCGCTGTCTGTGGGAACCGTGCAAAAAGCTTTCCCCTAATCATTTCTCTCTGTTCAGCTGAGCTTGAGTGATCACAAAGTCTAGTTAGATAGACATAAAACAGAAGAACGAGAAGGTATGTCGAAAAATGTAAGCGCATACCCTCCAACTCCCACCAACGAGGATAACGGCCCCCCATGGTCAGGTATGACTATCAACTCTGCCACCTGGGGCTATAGGATAGACCTCAGGCGCTATGGATGCATTTTGAGTTGATTTACTTGAACGCCAAATGCAAGAGTTCAAGTTGTATGTACTGCTCCTCTTTACGTGCCTACTGTTAACCCCCGTCCAGGGGTAACCATCTCTCCTGACTGCAGGGCCCGAGGAGTGACCCCAAGATCATGATGCTCGTGTGGAATATTCGAATGGGCTTATGCCCTAGGGCCGCCCTCCATCTTGCTATACAGGGGCTACCGGACTGGAGAGCCCCCCCTCGGGCTACGTCAAGATCCCATTCTCCACAAAGACATGGTGCCAGGGACTGACCAGGGCTACCCTTGGGCTCAACTTCCTAGCCACGAAGTAAGGTCCGACTTGAGGGCCCGTCGTGGGCTGGATGAGGCGCCTACCCGCCACCCTCGCGCCACCACGGCATCCGAGCAGTGGCCAACTGTGAGCATGCAACTCAAAGGTAGAGACAAACAGTCCTCCATCCTACCAAAGATGGAGACAAGTGCCCTCCAACCTGTCTCTAACAACGGCATTCTGATAGCTTGAGTGGCGGATGAGTCTTCAAATCCGCGTCTCGACTCCAGCGTCGCGAGTGATTCTCCACGGTTACATTTGGACCCCCTGAGTCACATCCCTACTCTCGGCGTCGTGAGTGATTCTCCACGGCTGGATTCTGACGCCCTGAGTCGTGTCTTGGCTCTCGACGTCGTGAATGATTCTCCACGGTTGTATTCCGAACCCCTGAGTCGCGGATAATTCTCCACCCAACATCCCAACCTCAGCGTCGCGAGTAACTCTCCGCAAGTCTTATCCCGGCGCTCAGCATCGAGGGTGACAACCAGACCCTCTCTAGAAGTCAATAGTCTATACCCGGGGACAGACCAAGGTCATCTACCAAGGAATGGGCATTGATCGGGTCTGAGGGCCTGCAGCCAAGTACTTCTCCCTACCAGTCGACTGTGAGTCCGACGTTCTAAAAGAGAAGGTACCCCTGCATGGACTAAATGGAGATAACCTGAAAGGGTTCTTGAATTAGCTTGACTACGGAGAACTCCTCGATGACCGGCCACAGGGGTCCAACCACAGTGTTGCGCCTCTGTGGACCGAGAGGATCAGCTACCCTGGAAAACCCTACTCCTAAGTCCACGACACGATTTCCTTGCAGTCAGCTCGTGTCCCGAACTGAGGTCTAGTGGTCTATGACCCTGGACAGAGATGAGAAGTTCTTGAAGTTTTTGTAAACTTTTCAAAATTTTATGACTCTGAAAACTATGCTAGGTAGAGAATGACCTGGCAAAAACGTTGAGAGAAATGAGTAAACTTTGAAGTACCTTAAATATGCCTCAAAAGCTTACATGCTTGCGCACAGAAAAACAAGAATAAGCCAAAAGGACTCTACAAAATCCTAAGTCCTGAAAGGGCGATAGTCCGAGCTTAGTCTTCTCCACCCTCATTGTGAGGGGCGTCCGTGCGAGGGGAAGTAGCGTCTATCTCGCCTTCTTCAGCCCCCTCATCAGCACTCTCCTTCTTGGCATCCCTCTGCTCGACGCCCGTGTGTGTGGCACCGGTTGGGGCATCGGCTTCGGTGTCCCATATCCAGAACCATCAAGTTTGACGGGTACCACCCTGTCGCACTACTGCTAGCCGGCATGGTTCGGGTAGCGATGGACACCGCCCTACCGTGCTACTCCTAGCCGGCAAGGTCCAGTGACGACCTTCTCTAAGAACGTCGTACAGGAGTGTCATCCAGAAATTTTACCACATTTCCTCGGGCCGGCGTCATCTAATCCGGCTCTCCCTGCCTTACCGTGCTATCTCAGGCTAGCTAGGCGCAGATGAGAGTTTATCCCAAATTCTCCCCTAAAAAAATTCATAAGTAAATATATATATATATATATATATATATATATAAAGAAAAAAAGAGTGAAAAGGGACAAGCCAAGGGGCTTGCCCCCTTGGGGCTGCGCCCCACTTTGGGGGCGCAGTCCCCAGGGCACCAGTGTCACCAATGCCCACTATGGGTGCTGGTGACACCAGCGCCTACTGTGGGCACTAGTCCTAGTGCCCACTGTAGGGGCTGGGTTTACCAGCGCTGTCCCCAGCACCCAAAATGGGCGTTGGTCAGACCAGCGCCCAGTTTGGCACTAGGGACAGCTCAGCTCCCTCCCCAGCGCCCAGCATAAGTGGGCGCTGTCCCCAGCACCCACTTGGGTACTGGTCAGCCCGGCTGGGCCGTTGCCCAGTGCACGGCGGCGGTTAGCGCGCTCCCGGCCACTCGTCGTATGCCCGCCACCCTGTGGTTCACCTTTATTTTTTTCGTGTTGAACGTCGGTTCGTGCTCAAGGCTTGTTTATGCTAAACGTGTGTCGCCTTGAAATTTGAAAAAATTCGGGGCCGCCCTGCCGTGTTACCTGACCCCAGACTCCGGCGATATGGGAGCGTATTTCAATTTAACTCCTCTAAAAAAGTTCAACTCTTGAAAAATCGTCGCCGTCAAATCGAAAATATTTGGGGTCACCCTGCCATGCTACCTGACCCTGGACCTCGGCCGTAGGGGAGCGTATTTCAATTTAGCTCCTCTAAAAAACTTCAACTCTTAAAAAATATGGTCCTGAAAATCGAAGAAATTTGGGACCGCCCTTCCGTGCTACCTAACCCTGGACCCCGACCGTATGGAGGCCTATTTCGAATAAGCTCCTTGAGAAAAAAATTGATTCTCGAAAAAATGTCGATCAACGGTATTTCGCGCTCTCCGAAGTCTCCAGGACGCCCGTTTCAACCAGGAACTGATATCCCTGACCGTCTCGCTTCCCTCGCTGCACAGGGCTAAGGGGGCAACTGATGAGAGTATTTTTGGGCACCTCTAAGTCAGCATTTGGGAACCAGCCACGTGTCAACCCTCGCAATGACAAGGATGCATTCCGAAATTCACAACGCCACGCTGGAGCATACACAGACTACGGCTCCTCCCTGGAATCTCATTTGCACCCAAGGAGGAGCGAGGAGTCCCGCAGGGACGTGTTGCTCTAAGCTCTGCGCCGTACCTTGGGCGGTCAGTTTCAGGGACTCAGCTGTTCACCTCGACTGACTTTCCCTTTCACCTTGTTTCTTCTTCAAGACTCCACGGATCTCCGCTCTCATCCACCAGCTCACCGTTGTAGGACTGACAAAGGCCCGCGGGTTTCACCAAATGGGTCCAAAAGCCCAAGCCCAACGATTATCTCCTAAACGCCCCAGATTATCGGCTAAACACAGTGTTTCGACTAATTAACCGTGTTTCGACCCGACTAATCATCTCTAACGCTTATATATATCGAGGGCTATGTAAGTCTGGGGTACGCATGAATGACATACATTACACGCGAGTTCATTTGTTTGCTTGCTATATTCTGTAAATTTTCTCTCTGAGCACTGATTACCACGCCGGAGGGGCTTTACCGGGACAAACCCTAGTCTGAGCCTTCTACAGGTACACTCTCTGAGGAGCAGGACTCTAGACATAGCAGGTCAGTCCTCCCAGGACCCAGCACAGCTCACGCAAGGACTTTTCAACCGACGACTCTACCTCAGCAAGAGGACCCACCTGTCATTTGACTGGATCATACTCGAGGTGTGTACCAGTTTTATGCACTAACAAATTCTTATTAAGACACTCAGTCATAATGTCTTTAAAATATTTATTTAATAAGACATATTTTAAAAATTATATAATAAAAAAATATTCTAATAAATATAAACTAATGCGATAAAATAATTGTCCTTATTACTTATTGAGATAGACTTTTAGAAGACAATTTTTAATTGTTTCATATTTAATGCGCTCAAAATAGTATGTTACGACTAATTTAGTGTTGTTAAAAGTGAATTTTGTTGTAGTGAAAGCGTGAGAGGGAACCAAAAACATTGGGATTGTAGGTATAAGTACTCAACAACAAAACAAACAAAAGATAATCATTCGATACATGATACGAGTGTCATGATCTATTATTGGACTGCAAACAAATACAACCAAATCTAAAGGTATTTATCAAGGAAAACACAATCAAGTAGTTGGCCGACCAACAAGACAGGAAGTATAACGAGCTAGCTTCGATTAATGGGGTTCTTGATCCGAGTCCGAGGTAGTTAAAGGCACAAGGGGTTTGTCAAAACCCCATATTCTCCATTTATCTAACTAAGCATGATAACAAACAATAGGATAAATACAATCAAACTACGAAGAACAATCACAAACGAAACACCGAAATCATCCAAACAACATATTTATAAATATTGTGTTAATCCCTACTACAATCCATATTTAACTCATGGTCATAACCGTATAAACATGAAATCGATCTAAACATGCTCACAATATCCTAAGTCAAAGAAATAAGGTAAAACAATCGAAGAAAGCATGATAAACAAACAATAGGATAAATACAATCAAACTACGAAGAACAATCACAAACGAAACACCGAACTCATCCAAACAACATATTTATAAATATTGTGTTAATCCCTACTACAATCCATATTTAAGTCGTGGTCATAACCGTATAAACACAAAATCAAGCTAAACATGCTCACAATATCCTAAGTTAAAGAAATAAGGTAAAACAATCAAAGAACTTAGCCTCGTCCGAAGATAAACTGCTAAGAACGCTCAACGATCGATTCGCCGTCTTCTCCACTTCGGGATGTGAGCTCCACCTCTAAAACTCCTAAACCCTAGCCTAAATATGGCCTAAGGTGCCCAAATGGTCGGGGGCTCACAAAGAGGAAAGAGGGAATGGTATATATAAGCAAAATATCTCAAAATATCTAAATAAAATATCTAGGCTGTGCAGAGGTTCTCCGCCTAGGCAAAGGGTTCCACTGCCTAGGTGGAGACTAGGTCAGTTGGTGACCACCGTGGTGGTGGACTCCTTTTACAATTTTACCTTTGAGCTTATTTTTGCCACCGTTCTTCGACCGCTTTTGGTTCAATCTCTTCGTTTTCGCTCCAGTTTCCTATCTTTTTGCCCCCACACACTTGATTTACATAAAAAGTAAGAAAACTAATTAAAACGTAATAAAATACTATATAAACACTTGATAACTAACTTAATTCGATTTGGAAATACGTAGGTGGATCACACCTATCAACATACATTACAAATGCACAACTATAACATAGAGAGAAATAACAGAGCATGCATATTTGGTATAGAGAGAATAGATAATATATAGAAGAGGTTTTCAGTTTCCAAACTCTTGAAAAGGTTGCAAGGCTTGAACAGATACAGAATTCAGGGAACATAAACATTGGATTATGGGAAGAAAACATACATAGAAATAGAAATTTTGGAATAGAAATAGAATTTTGGAATAAAAGTAAAAATTTGGGACAAATAGAGCAACTTCTTAACCTACAAATTAAAAAACTGAAAATTCTGCAATTTTAGAAACTAAGGTGAATTTGTTGATACTTTTTTGTTAAGATTTCCTTTCCTATATTTATGTTTTTATTTCCAAATTTTCAGAATAGAAAAAAAATATGTGAACAGAAACAACGTTGGGAATTATTATGACATACAACAACAAATAAAGAAAGGCCTTCAAGAACAACCCAGTTTACTGACATTTCACTTTCTTCCTTCAATGTCGAGAATGTGTAGAAAATATTGAAACAAAATCTATAATACCATGGAAGAAGGCAGAAAAAGAGAATGGAAGAATCAAAAGCCTAAAAACAGATCCCATGTATCTTTTGCAATAATTCTTATACGAAGGTAAAAAGAAATAGATCATGGTTCATATTCATATCTGAAAATATGGAGAAGGTTAGAGAGAGAGAGAAAAAAAAGAATACCTGCACAGGGCGACTGCAATTGCAAATGACTCAAAGGTGAAGGGCCACAACAGCAACAATGGCAGATCCTCTAGAAAAGAAGAGGAAAATGTTGTCATTAGTTTAGTATTTTTCTTCCAAGTTTTTAACTTCATAGAAAGCTACACCTAGGTCGAATTTCAAATATTTCGAAAAGTTAAAAAAAAAAACTAACTAACAATTCTAGATTTCATTACCTAAAACAGAACAGTAAGAGGGCATGTGCTTAGTTAGCAGTTTAATCTTGATTAAGAAGCCAAAGAAAGATACTTACAACTCTATTTTGAGCAACAATGCCACTAATCAGAACATCTGTTGGCACACCATTGATTTTGCAGTACCCTAAATAAAATAGAAATATCATAAAAAACTATACAGCCGAGTGAATTGAAGGACAACCTAATCGGACCATAAGAAATGAAGCCGAATTTGACAGCAATCTCAGTCTGTCCTGTTAATTCAGTTAATGTTTCCAATATCATTAGGGCATTAAAACACATTAAACAATTATCACATGCTCAATGCAGTTCCAAATAAAGAAAATAATTAGATCAACTATTATGTAATACTATTTTTTTAATTCAAAATCCATAGAATTTTTCATGAACCAAACAGTGAACGATAGAGATGATATCGATTCCAAAGAAAAAAAGGGTAATACAAAAGGGCGATGATTCAACTATCACAAATTGCTACTACAAATTCAACTATCAAACCTTAAACAAAAGAGTAAGAAGGTGATGAGAAAAAACCAAACTAAATATATCAAAAAAAAAAAAAAAAAAAAAAACAGATCTGAATCAATTAAACAACGGGTTTCAGAACAGAAAACACTAAAGCCGAAATTTTAAAAAAAAAAACATAAGAATAAAAAAAACGTTGAGAGAGATTACATGTTTGAAGGGAGATCGAGACGGAGAGGGCTTAGAGTCAAAGGGCCTGTCCATGTGCGAACATGTCATCAACGCAGGCCATACACTTACCATCTTCACCCGAACCCAATGCAAAGCTAGATCTCTCCCCTCCAAGAGAGCTCTCTGGGCTACTTCTCCGTCATCTGTTGCCTCCCAATCTGATGTTGTACACTCTATCGTCGGCTACCCCTCCAACGTCCACCACCTTATGCTACAACCCACCACCGGCGTCCTCTTCAGACTACCTCCCGACGGAATCCTTGTCAACTATTTTCACGGGTTGCAGAAAAATATGAATGCATCATAATCTTGACTTCGACTTATCCCAATTAATCATAATTGTGAGTCCAAAGACTGATGAATGTTTCATTTATGTTTTAAAAAAATGCTAAATGAACCGCTATATATTGGATGAACATTATCATGGAGAGAAATGATTTTTCCAGAGTTCATTCAAGAATGTCAGTCATACACAACCAAAGATATGTCAAAAGGCCAATATGAATGAAATTTTCAACCATGCTCAACCAAAGATATGTCAAGTCAAGGATCATAGATAACATAAGCTATGGTTTTAAATATGAAGATCTAAACAATTTGTTAGTATACACTAAACAGAAACAACAAACAGAAGCAATAAAGAGAAGCACAAAAGAAGAAGATAATGAAAATAGAAACACTAAACAGAAGAAGAAGAAGAAGAAGAATGCCATCAAAGAAGTGATAAAAAAGAGATTCAGAAATTAGGGTTGAACATACCTGAAATTTTTGATATTTTGGAGAAATAGCGAAAAAAAGTTCCTGAAGTCGAAGCTACCTGTTCGAAGAGAGAGAGAGAGAGAGAGAGAAATGGACGTTGAATCAAAGGGATCAAAGAAATGAAAACGATGAAACCCAAGCATCAGACAAAACCCAAGCATCAATCCTGCAATTATTGTTTGTTAGCCTTGTGATTTTCTACTAAAGACCCAATTAGCTACGAAAATTTCAGATTCTATAAAATATACATAACTTCAGTTGTCCAATTTAACAACATTAGTACCTGAAATTATAGATTCCATTAACCCAATTTTAGATCTAGGGTTCAAGCTAACGAAGAAATATAGAAGCCGCTGAGCTCCCAACAACAAAACACAATGAAATCATGCGATATTTGACAATTAAATAAATAAACAAATTGAATCTTTAGGGCAAAACATACCTAATCCACCGAAATAAATAGACATCCAATTAGCTTTACCCTCAGCTAGATGTGAGCGGTGACAGAGCGGTGAGTAAGACGTCGATGGTGATGGAAGAACAAGGCGACGCAATGGTGATAGAGACGGTGACTGCGGCGTGGCATCAACGAGGAAGATTGAGATATAGTGGGGATGGTGATGGAGATCGATGAGAGCAAGAGTGAGACAGAGAGAGAGAGAAGGTAAGAAACGGTAGAGATAGAGAGAGGGTTGGATTATTCAGATACTATAGATCTGAATGCGACGGTCAGTATGGCGATAGTGGTGAGCGGCTATGCTCGACGATAGAGCAACGATGACAACGACCTTCGCCGACCTTCGTTGCTCTACTTGTGTGTTGTTCAGAGGTAAAATCGGTGCTTGGGTATTAGGAGAAAGCAAGAAGAAGGGTGCAACGGTGCAGTCTGTAAGGAGGAAAGCTTAGGGTGAGATAGAGAAAAGGAACGTTGAGTGAGAGAAAAGCACGAGAGGTGAAAGTGAAAGAGGGAGAGAAAGTGTGGCGACTACAAATTGACAACCCTAATTTTTTATTTTACTTTATAGGTAGCTTAAAATGATCCAACAGCTACGAATATCTTTGATATTTGTCTCTTAATCCGACGGCCCTCTTTATAAACAAGTTGATTTATTATATAGATATGCTTACGGGCCTTGAGGCTCTGGCTTCAGGTTGGACTTCTATAAAATATTCAAAGCTCATGCCTAACCGGAAGACCTACGGCCTCGGACTCAGGCCAGGACAAGCCCGGCAGGCTTCGGGCTTTTTGGAGAGGCCTAATCACACGCATAGGGTGAACTTTGACAAACCATTACTAACGGATATCAAGGAAGCTAACATCAACGTGGAATTCAACACAACCAAACCTATACATTTGAACCATTTTTTTTTTATTTTTTATTTTTTTTTACACATACCCCACTCACGCACCCGGTGGGATTTGAACCCCACACCAACTGTGGGGGGGAGATGGTAAGCCTACCACCAGGCTTACTTTCATTATTATTTGCTGAAGGACTATATGTTCTTTAGCACTCCAAGACTGTAGTTTTACCCACCCTCACACCAACAAATGGTTGTCTTTTGGATTTTGTATTTAAAACAACAATAGCAAGAACCTATTGTTCAAGGGTCAATATGGTCATGGTCTTTGTTTTCTTCCTATTACGTTAACCATTAAAGAACTTAAATCAATCTATGGCATTTCAGGCTAGGGACCATCTCTTCATATATTTAATAATCTGTTTTCTCATTTGCATGTTCCAAATAGTTAAAATTCAAAATATTTCATTTCTTAATCCAATTACATTAGTTGATGGACCATTTGTTAAGGCTAAGAAAAAGGATATGTATATAATTCATTATGATACTCATGATAATACAATATTACATCTCAATACAATACAATACAACACTTAACAATTATAGCCATATATATACATATAAAGATGAAAAAAGTCTTGAGAGCATGAGTAACCATTTAATGAGGATGTAGAAACTGGAGTGGCGTGAGTAACCATTTAATGAGGATGGAGAAAATGGAGGAACAATCTTTAACAATAGTGGAGCAATCTTGACAACTTGATATATTTGACAAGAGAGGAATAAGTGAGGAGAGAGAGAGATAGCAATAAATGAGGATATGTGTGAAGGGAAGATAAAGACTAATTAATCCAATTAGTTAGATATCTTTATCATGTCCCCACAAGATGGAGTACCATGAGGTGATTCCAATCTTGTTCACCAATTGTTGATAGCACGAGCGAGAAAGATGTTTGATGAGCGTATTTGCTAATTGATCAGTAAAGGAAACATGGGCAACGCAAAGAGAGACCCCTTGAACTTGTTCTTGAATGAAGTGATAGTCAAGAGCAACATGGTTCATACGAGAATGAAAAATTAGGTTTGAGCATAGATTTGTTGCACCAACGTTGTCACAGTAGATGGATCCAATGGATTTTAGCAGCGGTAGTAGCAACGGCTCGGTACTCAGCCTCGGTAGAAGAGCGGGTCACCATCATTTGTTTCTTTGAACTCCATGAGATTGGATTGCGACCAATGTAGATGAGATAAGTACTTGTGGAAGTAAAGTCATCATTGTTTCCTGCCCAGTCTGCGTCCGAAAAGTGCATGAAGTGACAGTGGTGAATTACGGTAGAGAACAATATCATGAGCAATAGTACCACGGAGATACTGTAGTAGACGCTTTGCTACATTCTAATGATTAGTCTTGGGGGCAATGCATGAATTGAGATAGCTTGTTGATCGTGTAAGTAATGTCCGGTCGTGTGAGTGATAAGTATTGATCTGTTGGATCAGATAGGGAAGATTCAGAGTGTAGAGTAAGAGTTGGAGTAGTGGCAAGTGGCGTAGACACGAGTTTGACATCATACATATGAGTGCTAGTAAGAAGATCATGTACATATCACCGCTGAGAAAAAACGATGCCTTTCGAATGTGGAATAACTTCAACTCCAAGGAAATATGAAAGTGGATCAAGATCCTTGAAGAAGAATATGTTGGAAAGAAGATAAATGAACTATTGTACTACAGTATCGTTGTTGACTGTGATAATGATTTCATCCACGTACACCAAGAGATATATCATGATGTCCGAAACATTGTAGACAAATAGTGATATATTTGCGTGAGAGTTATTGAAGTCTAAGGTGATAAGAAACTGACGTAGCTCATGGTACTATGCATAGGGGGATTGTTTAAGATCATATAGTGCTTTGTGTAGTTTCTAGACATGATGAAGATGGTATTTGTAAATGAATTCTTATGGTTGATCCATAAAGGCATCCTTAGAAAGAGAGCCATGGAGAAAGGAATTACTGACATCAAGTTGTCTTAGTGACCAACCACGAGTGACGGCAAGAAAGAGAGAGAACAAGTCATACTGTTGTTGGTTTGACAACAAGACTGAAGGTGTCATGGTAGTCAACACCCAAGCGTTGGTGGAACCTCTTGGCAACTAAACGTGCTTTGTACCTATCAATAGAACTATCCAATAAATGTTTAGTTCAAAAAATTCACTTGCAACCAACGACATTGTAGGACGGATGAGATGGTACAAGGTCCCATGTCCCATTCCAAACAAGAACATCGTACTCATCAAACATGGCCTAACGCCATTTGGAATCTTTGATGGCCTGGTTCACTGTAGAAGGTTCAAGATTCGGGATGGTGGAAAGTTGTGCAGTGAGATTGAGTTTTTGGATTGGTTTTTGGATATTATTTTTGGATCGAGTAACTATATCTTGATGTGGAAGAGGCATAGGTGTCGGGTCTAGGGGGTATGGTAATTTGGGTTACGGGTGAGTTAGGTTTAGAGAGTGTATTTTGGGGTGGCTACTGGGTGCCGATGTGTGGAGAAGGTGGAGCCACGACGTTGAGTCTCAGGTTTGGTAGAAGAGAGGTATTTTGAGACGGTAGAATAATTGCGGGGGTTATAGTTGTGGTGTCCTGAGTAGAATTTGCTTGAGGGGTAGGTTTGAGAGTGATAGATGATGTGATGGTAGCCGGAGACGATGACACGTAAAGGAACCAAACGTAGGACGTGGAAGAGGAATGATGAGGAAGATTGTGTTGAATTATTTTGAAGGGCACAATCGACTTAACAAATTTAACATGACCAGATGTGTAGAGATGGGAGGTTACGAGATCAAGACAAAGATAGGCACTTTGGGTGGAGGAATAGGCAAGGAAGACACAAGGGGCGAAACAGGAAGATAGTTTGTGAGATGAATATGGACGCAACCAAGAATAGCATAGACAACCAAAACTTCAAAGTTTGGAGTAGTTGAGAGGTGTGCCAAAGAGATTTGCATACGGTCATAGAAATTGGAGTGTGGGAGTGGGTAGACGATTAATGAGATAAACAGTAGTAGGGATTGCATATGACCAGTAAGCCAAAGGTATGGAAGCATGTGAGAGGAGTGATAAGTTGTTTCAACTATATGATGACGACGACTTTTAGAGTACCCATTGTGTTCAGGAGTGTTTGGAGGTGAGGTTAAGTGAGATATCCCACTAGAACTGAGGTATCATGAAAGTGCTTGATATTTCCCCCATTGTTAGAATAAAACGTGTTAATTTTTCGATTGAAGTAGTTTTCCACCAGTGATTTAAAGTGAACAAAAATGTCATAGACATCAGATTTTCTTTTAAGTAGACAAAGCCATATGTATTTTGTTAAATGATCAACAAAAATAACATGATATTTGAAATCATCAATGGAACGCACGAGAGAGGTCTACACATCAGAAAACATTATTTCAAGTGGAGAATTTGAAACAAGAGTGGAAATGGAAAAATGTAACTTGTGACTTTTATTGCATTGACATGCATTGCAATTGAAATTAAGAGATAATGGACTTGTGACTTTTAATTAAAACACAGAGACAATATGCGTAAGAGTTGACAATGATGGGTGACCTAAGCGATGATGCCACTCGGACGTAGTCGTCTTAACACTGGAGAAAGCTACCAATGGAGAGGACTTGATAGAATTGACCGGACATTCATACACCCCATCCTTAATTTGACCTTATGAAAGTGTTGCCCCTGTGCGAAGATCATTCACAAGGAAAAAAAAGGGTAAGAATTTGATGGATGTATTGTTAGATTTACTAAATTGAGAAATAGAAATAAGATTCTTGTGCATGGTAGTAACATAAAGCACAATATGAAATGAGAAAGTATGTGAGGGACTATGGAGAGATGTAGAATCAGTATGTGAAATAGGAAGACCCGTGCCATTGCCAATCACAACATTGTTAGCCCTGGAATAAGGAGCATGAATGAAGAAATAACTCAGGTCAGTGGTAACATGGTGCTTTGCACCATTATTAAGGATCCAATTTGAGCCATCGGAGTTGTTAGTTATTGAAATATTAGCACGTGGTTTCCAAGGAGGATTGGTGCACTGTTGAGGTGTCAAAGAAGGATGGCCAGGCGGAGGTGGTTGAAGTTTGGGTTGCAATTTTCGGAACACTGGGCATTATGGGACTGTGTGGCCTTGATCACGACACCATTGGCAACGACCAAGATATGGTCACGGTAGGTTGCAGGTAACACGTTGAGATATGGGTGGTGTCGAGGACAACCATGGGGGTCAGTTGTTGCGGTTTCGTGGACACCAGTTGGTAGGTTCATGGTTATTAGGTATAGCTACGAAGATGTTCTCGGTAAACATAATTGGAGTGGCTAGGGAAACTACTCTTTTCTTTTCTTTTTCTTTTTTTGATATGAAGTGAAAAAAAAAACCCAATTAAAGTGGGTTGAAAAAAAAGGGGATAGGGACGGAAATAATAGAGGAAACAAAAGAGGTCTAAAGAAAGTCTTTAGTGGATAGTGGATTTGAAAAACAAAAAAAAAAAGGATAGGGACAAAAATAATAGCCTTCAATGGATAGTGGGTTAAAAAAAAAAAAAAAAAGGATTGAAAATAATAGAGGACCTCCTGTTGAGAAGTCTAAAGAGAGAACTCATAGGTCTTTTTCCCAAACAAACACGCGAGATAGCCAGAGAGAAAAACTAAATCAGTTATCTGAGCAAAAAAGAAAGCTCCAGTCTCTCACAAGCAACCAAAGAGAGAGAAAGAGGAGAGAGGCAACGACGAATTGAATTGGCAACGACAAGGCTATAAACTGGATTGGCGGCTAAGCAGTGTGAGGCTGAGCGATGTGATAATTTGCAGTTGAATCTCAGGTAAGTGATTTTATTTTATTTTCAATTTGAGGGTTTTTTATTTGATGGTTAACGATGGTTCTTCATCTTCTTTCAGTGGATTTGGGCGGTAGATCGTGGTGAAGGAAGCGATAAATCGTAGCGGCGGAAGATCGGCGATGGATATGAGGTATGGGGATTACGGTTCTTGAAAAAAAAAGGTTTTGGGATTTTTTTTTTTTTTTTTTTTTTTAGATTTGAATCTATGGATCTGATACCATGTTAAGATTAAAAGAAAGGATATGAATATAATTCATTATGATACTCATAATAATACAATACTACATCTCAATACAATACAATACAATACAAAACTTAACATTTACAGCCATATATATACATACAAAGATGAATAAAATATTGAGAGCGTGAGTAACCATTTAATGAGGATGGAGTGGTGTGAGTAATCATTTAATGAGGATGGAGAAAATGGAGTGACAATCTTTGACAATGGAGAAGTAATCTTGACAGCTTGATATCTTTGACAAAAGATGAATAATTGAGGAGAGAGAGAACAATAAATGAGGATAGGTCTGAAGAGAAGATGAAGACTAATCAATCTAATTAGGTTGATATCTTTATCACATTTTACTCTTGTTAACTCTTGCTATTCATTTGAAAAAAAAATAAAATTGATTACAATGCATGCATTGCTAAACTGATCAACCAAGACATGTAACATGATGGAATAAATGGAAATGTGAATTCTTGCAATAACTTATGTGATTAATTTTTTTGTCAGAATTAATACTTTCTCTTGGACAAAGGCCTGTGTATTGCATGACTGAACTTTTTCGTTAACTTGTCTGCCACTATATAGTTAAAAATGATAAGATTTAGGTAGGCATATATGTTAGGTTTATCTGACATCGGATTTGTTAAAAGAGTTGGTAGTTACGCTATAAGTGTGAGGAAAAGTTTCACCACTAGTGTCAGAGTCCATGTTACATTAACTCTGGCCCAATAACCACAAAGAGAAAAATTGGTCGAGGGTTAACCGATCAAAGAGGTGATGTGTGAGGGAAAGATTGTTGGGTTTATTCTACATCGGATGTGGAAGGGACCAACAGTCAATTTATAAGTGTGAGGAAAAATCTCTAATAAGACTCATTTATTTATTGATGAGCCGAGCTCAATCTCAATTTTTGTTCGTTTAAAATATTCGAGCAGAGCCGAAATTTGTTCTCAAACAACTATAATGTGTGCTCAAATATGGACGCAAATATGTTCCGAACAAAACTACACATACAATATAGGGTATCTTATAATAGGCTCCAAGACCCAATACTAATTTATTCTTATATCCATGTGATTATTTAAATTTAGAGAAAAATTTAATTGACATACGATAATTATTTGTTGTATAGTAACATTTACATATCCCAATTAATTATATTGATGTTGACATTGTTGCTGTACAACAACATTTGCATTTCCCTATTCATTATATTGCTATTAACATTGTGGTTGGACAACAACATTTGCATCCATAATTTATTATGTTGTTGTTGATGTACTGAAAGAATGCGTATTTGGTTTTATCTTAAATAATAAATATATAGGTAATGTTTTCTCAATATGGGCTTGCAAGTAGTGGTTGTAACGACTCGATTTTTCAGGGCCGCCACTTCATTTATCCCTTTTATTTTTTTCATAGAGAAATAGAGGTAAAAGACGAACCACTCCACTACCACGTGGTGGCCGCAAATAATGCGCTGCCACTTTCACTGCAAGCGTACGGATCAAATTTTAGTATAGTGGACCTTTCGGTCGGGTATCATATCCACAGGGATTGGTTGAGATTACTATCGAGTATCGTGATTGTCATAATCTGACTTTATTTAGGCGCTAAAAATGGATTTTAATTAATTACTAATACTAAACTAAAATAATAATTAAGTTAACTATACTATAAATACTAATTTGAGATTGTTTAAGGGAGTAGATTGCCTAGGGATTAACTTTATTTACTTAAATGCGTTTGATTTCGTTTTAGTTAACATTAACGGCGTTCGGTGTATCCGACAATCTCAATTCGTAAACTCTCTCACCACCTCTTTCGAGTGTAATATGGGGGAATACGTGACTTCGTGTCAACGCCGAAGTCCTCCTCGATGTCTTAACGACTCTAGGTCACGTGAGTCTCGCCCTAACGTCATCGATTGCACACTTTCTAACGTTCTCCCGGGTCGTTAGATTGTTGTGTTGTGTTAACTCTAGTCCGAATCTGGGGTTATCTCTCCCGAGTGTCAAACCCCGTATTCTCAATATATCTAAACTAACATATAATCATAGAAAACATGGCAACACAATCAACATACGAAGAACAACCAAGAACGAAACACAAATTCAACCAAAACTATATTTTTATAAATAATACGTTAATCCCTATTACAATCCATGTTTAACTCATGGCCCTAACCGTTTATACAATGTAAAACGAGCTAAACATGCTCAACAACTACCAAAATGAAGAAAACAAAGAGAAGAAACGAGTGACTTAGCCTATATCCGAAGATTTGGCGCTAAAACCGTCAAACGATCGCTTCCCTCTTCATCCTCCACCTCGGGTTGAGAGCTCTCCCTCAAAAATCCCTAATCCTACTCCTAAAATATGGCCTAAGGCCTTAAGGGCTGAAGAGGAGGGAAGAGAGGAAGAGAGAAGGGAAAAAATTTAAATGCCAAAAGATCTCAAAAGATCTCATAAATATCAAGGCTGTGTTGCAGGATTTTCGCCTAGGTAAAGAAAACTTCACCTAGGCGAAGTTAAGTAGGTTAACTTTCTACTAGAATTTCGCTTAGGCGAAGAAAACTTTGCCTAGGCGAAGTTAGTGCAGGTTTACAATTTTGTTTTGGTTGTAACTTCTTCATCTGAACTCTGATTGAGGTGATTCAAAAACCTATGAAAAGTTACAAAAAAGATCTACAACTTCCATGTTTTGCGTATTTCAAAAATAGGATTTAATCATAGTCTAAAATAGTCTTGAAGTTACAGCACCTGTACCGGCTTTGCAGGTTTGGTGACCGCCTAGGTGAAGAAGTAGGCGGTGGACTTGGAAATGTTTCTACTGGGGTTTCCACCTAGGTGAAGGAATTTCTTGCCTAGACGGTGGGCTATTAGTAATCTTTTGTCATTCTCAGCATCTTCACTGCCTAGGCGGAGGTCTGGACGCCTAGCCGATAGGCTTCCTTCATATTTTTGCCTCCTTGTTTGTTTATCCACTGTAACTTTGACTCACCTTCGGTTCGATCTGATCGTTTTCGCTCTAGTTTCCTATCTTTTTTGCTCCACACACTTGATTTATACGAAAAGTATAAAAATATATTAAAACATATAAAAATAACTATAAACGTACTCGAAAACTAACAAATTCAGATTGGAAATACGCAGGTAATTTACACCTATCAAATACCCCCAAACTCAGAATTTTGCTAGTCCTCGAGCAAAACACCCACACAATGCGATAAAGTATACAAATTAATTATGAAATTAAAAACTACAAACGAAAAACATTAAAAACAAAAATGTGTAAGTTTTGATTATCATCTACCGGCCGAAAGATTTTTCCCTCATCGGCCCCTAATCCTATCAAATTCAAGCATAAATCACACCATGTGGTATTCTAGAATTTCAAAGTTCAAAAATAGTAAGCGCCATTCTAGATCCTGTTTAAGTATGTGTGATTAAACTCAATTATACTACTATCCATTGATTAGATGGGATTATCCCTAAATAAAGATCATGACTAAAACCTTTAAGGTATAGGCAATCCATACGCTTGACCTGGGATCTATTCTCCACTAATGTAGGCTCGGAGGTTCATGAAGATCAGTAGGGCTTGGTTCGGTTTTGGATAATGGCCAAGGGTATTTTGGAATAGAGAACAGGTTAACGTCGTTAACTTAACGTTACCCGAGGCACATCGCTTGGCATTCTCACACTCGAAACCCCATATTTTTTAGAAACAACCCTGAACAAAAGTTTAAAAACGTCGTACTCACTTGTCATGTAAAAAAAGAAACTATTTTTTTTTTTTTTTTTAACACACCCCCAAACTCATTTGAATTTCTACAATTTTAAGAGTGTGCAAAAATGATTAACACACCCCAAAACGTATTTGAATTCTTACAACTTTAGGAATACGCAAAAATATATGAACGACAAAGGACAAGTGAGTATTCGAATATCGAACCAATTAGAATTTCGGCCTAAACCCAACCGCTCACATCAAGTAGCGAAATGCTAACTTGATTCACTCAAATTGTGCCTTCGGTTTAGTGATAAAGGTTTGGAAAAAGTTCAATCGGCTAGGGTATTTGTTAAGTGTTCAGAATTGAAATGGCTTTTAGGCTTCGACAGGGTAACGAAGGATAATGATTTATCAAGGTAAGCTTAAAAGGCTCAAGCGATCAAATGAATGCCTAAATCATATCTCCTGAACAACCTCGCCTAGGATTTCGCCTCGAATTTCTCCCAAATCAAGTTCTAGAATCCCTATTGTCATGAAATTGATTGACGGATAATCGGTTTCAAATCACTTAGATAGTGCTATATTGAGTTTACGTGCTCGTGCATTTAGGATCCATAATAACTTTTACTAAGACGATACGTCAAGCACATAGAACACACATGAGTGAGCTTTACGCTCGACCTCAAAACAATCAGGGGACATAATCATCATCGGGTATAGGCCCCGATGATGTCAAAACTTAGTATAAAACAACAACTAAACTAAACAGACTAATCCTAAACAAGCATGCAAATGTATAAAAACAGTAAAACATGCTAAAAAACATATACGCATACTACAACATACTACACATCACCACCAACTCAACACAGGTGGTGTCCAAACAAGCCATCAGCTATCCCAATGACAGTATATAGCATGATATTGAAGACAGAGGTTTAGAACACGTACCTGGGAGACGAGAGGATCTCGCCTCCGACTCAAATTGACGAAGATGTATCTAACTTATTTGTGACCCTGGGTTGCCTCCCAAGAAGTGCTTGGTTTAATGTCCTCGGCCCGACACATGCCCTCAAGACTGGCGAGATATTCAATGATCGAACTGCAAGAGCACCTGTCGATCTAACATCTTTAAGCATTTTGACGGAAACAAAAACAAAACTACAAACAAAAATTATATACAAAAATGCCTAGATTAAAATCAAGTTATTTACTCCCAATATCGATAGCAATCAACAAGACAATCCCCGGCAACGGCGCTAAAAACTTGGTGGCCGCAAATAATGCGCTGCCACTTTCACCGCAAGCGTACAGATAAAGTTTTAGTATAGTGGACCTTTCGGTCGGATATCGTATCCACAGGGATTGGTTGAGATTACTATCAAGTATCGTGATTGTCATAACCTGACTTTATCTAGGCGCTAAAAATGGATTTTAATTAATTACTAATACTAAACTAAAATACTAATTAAGTTAACTATACTATAAATACTAATTTGAGATTGTTTAAGGGAGTAGATTGCCTAAGGATTAACTTTATTTATTTAAATGCATTTGATTTCGTTTTAGTTAACATTAACGGTGTTCGACGTATCCGACAATCTCGATTCGTAAACTCCCTCGCCACCTCTTCCGAGTGTAAGACGAGGGAATACGTGACTTTGTGTCAACCCCGAAGTCCGCCTCGATGTCTTAATGACTCTAGGTTACATGAGTCTCGCTCCAACGTCATCGATTGCACACTTTCTAACGCCCTCCCAGGTCGTTAGATTGTCGTGTTGTATTAACCCTAGTCCGAATCCGGGGTTACCTCTCCCGAGTGTCAAATCCCATATTCTCAATATATCTAAACTAGCATATAATCATAGAAAACACGGCAACACAATCAACATACGAAGAACAACCAAGAACGAAACACAAATTCATCCAAAACTATATTTTCATAAATAATACGTTAATCCATATTACAACCCATGTTTAACTCATGGCCCTAACCATTTATACAATGTAAAATGAGCTAAACATGCTCAATAACTACCAAAATGAAGAAAACAAAGAGAAAAAACGAGTGACCTAGCCTATATCCGAAGATTTGGTGCTAGAACCGTCAAACGATCGCTTCCCTCTTCATCCTCCACCTCGGGTTGAGAGCTCTCCCTAAAAAATCCCTAATCCTACTCCTAAAATATGGCCTAAGGCCTTAAGGGCTAAAGAGGAGGGAAGAGAGGAGGAGAGAAGAGAAAAAATTTATATGCCTAAAGATCTCAAAATATCTCATAAATATCAAGGTTGTGCTGCATGATTTTCACCTAGGTGAAGTTATGTCGGTTAACTTTCTGTAGGAATTTCGCCGAGGCGAAGAAAACTTCGCCGAGGCGAAGTTAATGCAGGTTTACAATTTTGTTTTGGTTGTAACTTCTTCATTCGAACTCCGATTGAGGTGATTCAAAAATATAGGGAAAGCTAAGAAAAATATCTACAACTTACATATTTTGAGTATTTCCAAAATCGGATTTCATAATAGTTCAAAATAGCCTTAAAGTTACAGCACCTGTACCGGGTTTGCAGGTTTGGTGATCGCCTAGGTGAAGAAGTAGGCGGTGGACTTGGAAATGTTTCTACTGGGGTTTCCACCTAGGCGAAGGAATTTCTTGCCTAGGTGGTGGGCTTTCAGTAGCCTTTTGTCATTCTCAGCATCTTCACTGCCTAGGTGGAGGTCTAGACGCCTAGGCGGTGGGCTTCTTTCATATTTTTGCCTCCTTGCTTGTTTATCCACCGTAACTTTGACTCGCCTTCGGTTCAATCTCATCGTTTTTGCTCCAATTTTCTATCTTTTTTGCTCCACAAACCTGATTTATACAAAAAGAATAAAAATATATTAAAACATATAAAAATAACTATAAATGTACTCGAAAACTAATAAATTCAGATTGGAAATACGTAGGTAATTTACACCTATCACCACGCTTTCGCTGTGCCACTATAATAAAAATAATAACCACCCTCTGACTCTGTCTACCACCAGTAGGGGACCCGTGTCTAATTAGAGTACCTGAGATAAAAAAAAAAAAAAAATTATCGGTGTATTGTCTTCACAATATAAAAATAATTTATGGATCATATATATATATATATATATATATATATATATATATATCATAAACCATTTTCCAAATAGAATATAACCACAATGATATTTTCC
This sequence comes from Eucommia ulmoides, assembly GCA_016647705.1. Taxonomy (NCBI): domain Eukaryota; kingdom Viridiplantae; phylum Streptophyta; class Magnoliopsida; order Garryales; family Eucommiaceae; genus Eucommia; species Eucommia ulmoides. Next base: position 214,646 of record JAENRU010000173.1, on the reverse strand, counting down.
AAAATAAAATATAACCACACTGAACAATATCAAAATTCACAGATATAATTAACGAATAACAACTGAATATAAATCAATCAATCAAATCACTCTTATATAATAAAATACCATAAATACATTTCCCTACAAGCCATAGAATCGTTTCATCTCACGATTGGGAGTTATAACGGTACCATAACATGCACAATTGTACAGTCTAAGGTTATTATTTGTGTCAGGGTCATTCAATATCTCTAATGGTAGAGCCAACACGTAGTATAAACCACCATATCTTGATGATAATCATCATTTTCAACAACAACAACAACTACCACCACCACCACGTGCAGGACGTGTCCTCCTATCAGGTCACAACACAACGTCCTACAGGACATGCCCTGCTGTTAGGACTAACAACATCCCGCAGGACATGCCCTCTCGTTGGGATTACACTATGACATATAGGTATAATAATAAAAATCGCATTCCATAGTTAACCATTTACTCAATCCATTTAACGCTATAAAATAATCAATTTTAATAAACCTTTTCTTTTCACATTTTTGTACGAAAATATAATTGTGCAATTTACATGGAAGATAATACACTTACCTTTATATTTGTGTTGCTAATAGGCTATCATTGAAATACTGTCGTAGTTGGCGTCGTCTGTGACCCTAGCAACGACATAACCTAACCTAAGAATTTATCTAAATAATTCTAATATGAAATTAAATGCGTGGTATGTGTGACGCTAAAATAAAAATTTTCTAATTTCCAAATTTGTATAATTATATAAAATTTATTAAGATTAAATGTCCTATTTATTTAGACCATTATTAATTGTGGAACTAAAATCTTATAACTCCGTTTACAAAATTTATCCATTAATAATTTAATTATTTACAATACTAGTAAATGAATTATTTTAATAAAATTATAATTTTTACTTTTAATTAAATCCTTTACAAATTAAATATTTTTACTTATAAATCCTCCCCCCCCCCCCCCCCCCCCCCCCACACACACACACACACTAGTGTATAACTTGTACTTGAAGGCATGGATATAAAAAAAGAAAAGAAAGTATACACCTTTTTCATCTAAACATTAATAACAATTAACAATTGAACATCAATAATAACTCACAATCAAGACTAAAACTTGTACTGATACAAAATAAGAAGAATTATATGTTAGTAATAAATTTATTATAATGCAAATCATAAAAAAAAGAAACACAATTTCACCTATATTTCACGTGACATTAATTCCTTACTAAAAAATCACTCATTAAATCACAACTTTCTCAATCGAACACTCCACTTCGTACATATATGCAAGTCAATTTATTTAGCACACTAATACATCTATAATGCTTGATAAAAATATCCTCCATAAACAAAATAATAAACAGAACACTTAAAGTCATTGAGAGACTATCAGAAACACCAATTCTCATAAAAGATATGCACAACTAACATGACAGTAACAAAGAGACCAATTTTTTTGGAGAGGAAGATAAACATAAAATAAAAAAATACTTACATTTAGGTGGAAATAAACCTCGCATATTAACCAAAAATTAAATTCCATCAAAATTTCAACAAAAATTGCCAAAAAATCTAAAATTACTTCACAAACCATACAAAAGTTATCCAAAAAATGAAAATTAACAGAAAATGCAGATTGACAATCGTTAACATTTATCAATATCACATTCGATATACTTGAATCTAGACATCACAACTGAACTATGAGAGGAGAATAAGAATAAGCAAACTCAGTATCAAAATTCTCACAAATCGATCATTAAACCAAACTTAAACAAATTACATTCCAAAGTATCGGTTCCGTTTAAATGATCCTCATACAGTTATTGAAAATAATAAAAAAACATATAATCATTAATGTAGTTATATATGTAAGGAACCATTGAGAATGGATTCAGAGTTCGCGTTCTGGTGCAACGGGGCTGAAGGCTGCCATTCGCGAGGCATATTTCGCAAAGTAGTCCTGAATCACAATTTCTACTTGCAGCACAGGTTTGTTATTGCTGTTACACAGCAAATCAAATCTGATTTGATTGAAAGAGCAAAGAAAAAAACTGAAAATATTTCCATTAATTTTCACTACGATTGAAATATTGAAAAAGAAAATGAATATCGGTCTTAAGAGCTGCAGGGTATTCAAAGAAGAAAATTATGATAAACATCGTTGACAACACAAGAATTCAATAGCTATTAAAAATCATTTTGAAGGCCTACAATGTCTATCAACAACGCTTCTCCTAAAATCGCTTGGAAACAACACATTAAACAAACACCACCTATGTTTGAGATTAAGAACTTCAAGTTCCTTCTTATTGACAAATCAGAACCAACCATGATAATGAACAAAATCAATACCGGGTGATATGGAATCAATCAACAACAATATAGCTATATAGCAGTACTAACAAAATGAACGAAGATGTATGGGCTTACCAAATCAACCACCCTCAGATCTACTTAGTGATGGGAGGGTGTTGAGTGAGTAGCGAAGATGGTGTTCATACCATTGCGTTGTTGTCATTGTGCCATCGCGTCGTCATGGACAAAAGATGCACACCCTAATACCTTCTCACCATCTATTCTGTCTTGACCTCCGACCATCACCGTCCCCCTCCTCCACGCCACCATATTCGGCTCTCCCTTTCTCTCTCGCGGATTCGTTATCCAGATCTTAGTGCTCTATCTTCAGATCTCAGGTTGATTCGGGATTGAACTTCCATTTGGCTAGACGTAGCTTCGAGTTATGGTATGATTTGTAATTTCACAAATATCTATCTCAATTTTATAGTTGTGTTTATTATTGTTATATTTTGTAACAATTTTCTCTTTTTTTTTCCCCTTCGTTTTTATTCTAGGTTGATAAAATTTGTCCTTATGATATACTGGTACATGATTTCCTAAAGTTTGGAGTTTTTATTTTTTGGACTGATTTCATTGGGTTTGATGTGAACAATTCAGCAATTTCACTATCAAAATCTCAAGTTTGATGAAATAGTTCAATAATAATAAAAAAAAAAAAATCAGGGACCAATATCAATTTTTTGTTCTTCATTTTAGGATTGAAGAAATCTTCATAGCATGTTACAATTTTGTCTTTTCCATTCAATGATCTGTTTATGGCTGGAAGGAGTTTTTTTGCGAAGCAAGCAACGACAGAATATTAGGGTATATTGATTTTTTTCATGGATTAATTCTATTTTGAAGTGTTTTCGATTGAATAATGTTATTTTAATCTTGAATATGTTTGTTGTTCTGTGTTTTTTCTCTCAATTGCGAACGAGTCTGATAGATCAGCATGTGGATGTTTTTTCGACAAGGATTCACTGGTATAAATCTTGCTTAATCTATTTTTCAAGTTCGATTAATCTCTCACCTAATCTCGATTGTGTTATAAACTATATGACGATGGTATTTGATTAGCTTACTATTCATTATGTAGTTTAAAAAATTTGAGTTCTGTTGTTGGTGATAGGAACTTTCATGGTTTGGACGTGATGTGAGATTTGAATACTGCAATTTGAGGCTAATCTTATGAATTTTACTTTTGTTGTCTTTAACTCTTGAATACATGTAATCCGTCTCTTTCTTTCACCATATTACTTTATTTCTTTATTGTAGGCTAATAAGAAAATCCAAGGTCACATTCATCAAATAGGTAATGAGGAGTCTAATGGATAAATTTGTCTTTGAATCATAACCTCCAGATTTTTGGTCATATATTAATGGATCTATGAGGCCAAATGATGCGCCATTTGTTTGGTGAATGCTCAAAATATTTTGAGTATCTTGATTATCACTTGAATAGGATGATTCGGTATCTTTGATTATGTTTTTTTTACCTTTCGATTCTCTGTATCTCTGATTGTTTTCTTATTCGATTTGCAATTTTCATGCTTGGCATAGATGGAATCGATAGTGGATGATGAGAATTATGAAATTATCAGTTATCCCTGTCTGATTAATATTAGTTTTGCTGAAAATTTCTTTCTACTCTGACGCTATCCATGCTATCCGTGGAGATTTTCAATGTGCGTTTGTAATACCCCGAAAATTTATATTTTTGAAAATGTTATTTATATAAATTTAATATTTTTGGGATTGTTTTGTAAATTTATGGTATAAATAATATTTGATAATTTTTGGGATTAAATGTTAATTTTAAATTGACATTTAAAAGTTTTGGGATTATTGTATTATTTTAAAATATACTTTTAAGAGTTTAGGGATATAATTAATATTTTCTTTATTTAAAAGGGGATATTGTATAAATAAATAATAAATTAAATAAATTGTGCTGAGATTTGTTTCGCTGAAACAAATTGTCACCACAATTAATATATATATATATATATATATATATATATATATATATATATATATATATATATATATACTTAACATATGTCATATTAGATAATAAGAATAGTAATAGTAAGAAAAAAAAAAGGTGGATCATTATCACTAGGAGATAACAGGAGCCGCAGAATAGGACTTTGAAATGAATCATATATATATATATATATATCGAAAATTTTAACTATTCCGGTCTGGATTTTGGTTCGGATTTCAAGTAGAATTTCTAATATATGTATTTAATTTCTCTATTGTGAGATTTATGTTATTTTTGTTGTTGAATTATAGTTGTTAATTTGCAAGAAATAATTGTGATTATGTAAAAATTTTGTGAAAATCATGTCAATGTGTTGTATTTGTTGGAATTTAATTAGATACACGTATTAGAGGGGTTGAAATTCTACTGAGCATTAGCTCACAACCCCCACAGTTTTGATTGCAGGGCCAGTGAGAATGAAACCGCGTCAGGATTTTTATTTGAATTTATATTTAATTTATAAAAATTGTATTGTTTATTCACTGTTGTTAAATTGTGTCGATAAATCGACAAATTTTTATTGTCGCCGTAGCATTGTAAAAATTCTCAGATTTATGAAATGAAAAAATATTGGTTATTCAGTTTTAGTGTAAATTCTCCAAGAGGAGAAACTGCGCGGCGGCCCTGGGAAATCAAGTTGTTATAGCATTATTATTTGAATTGACCAATGCTTATTTACACATGAAATTCAGAGTTACTTAGCTAATGATGATTGTTAAATTTCACTAAAGATAGGCTTTCGCGCTTGCTCTGGTGTTGAAATGTTTTTTTACTAGGACGATATGAGGCTAAAGTCTATTAAAAAAATTAAACCGTTCCTCCATCACGATTGCTGATTTTGTTGGGTTTGATGTAAATAGTTGAATTATTTTACTATCAAAATCTCAAGATGGCCTATGAAACAATGTTTTTGTGCTGATTTTGTTGAGATATGGATACACGATATAGCTCTCCCTTAATCTCTCTTTCAAGTTCTGTTAATCTTTTGCTTAATCTCTCCATATTTTTTCAGATATAGATAATTTATTCTTTGTCAGCATTTTCATGTTAGAAAACAATTTGTAGGGTATTGTTTTATGCTACGTGGTGCATTCTATGTGGAGAATTCCTATGAATTCGGTATTCGTGACTAAGAAATCACTTGATGTTGAATTATGTACGATTTTTTAAATTTTTTTTTGGTGTAATAGATGTTAATTGATGCATAATGTACTAAAATGAATGTAATATAATGTTGATTTTTTAAAAAATAAAAATAAAATTAATGGTAATTATGTATTTTTAAGTATTAAATTATGATTTGTCTTTTCATATTAATTTTTTTAATAAACCATACCTTCAAATACGATATATGCTAGTGTGTATATATATATATATATATATATGTATATATGTCTAATATATATATATATATATATATATATATATATACATATACACCCAACACACACGACATACACACACAATATATTAAAGGGAAAATCGGTAAAAAGTCCCATTTTTTAAGTCCAATTGGTGAAAAGTCCTTTTGTGTTATTAAATTTAGATTTAGTCCTGTAAGTTATATTTCACTTATATTTTAGTCCTGCATTACAGGAATTGTAGGGATATTACAGGGATTGTAGGGAGCCTTTTAGTTAGTACATTCAATTTTTATAGTGAATTCTGTTACATGTCACTAATGTTAGTTACAATTTCATAATTGTCACTTTTCACACATATTTGACTATTTTTAGTTACATGTACTTATATAGTATTAATTACATGTTACAATAACATATATATGTATAATATTTTATGACCTAACTGAAAAAATATCAAACTTTTTAGTTACATATGTAACTAAAACGTTAAATATTATTGAAACATCTAACTGAAAAATATCAAATTTTTTAGTTAAATATCAAAATATGTAAATAAAAAGTTACATATTTATTAGAACATGTAACTGGAAATAAAAAAATAAAAAAAATTAGTTACCTGTAACTAATAAAGTAATATTACATATAAAGTATTTATATGTAACTGACGCGTGGCTATCATGTGAGCAAAGCTTCCTCCTTTTTAAAACAGATGAGACTAAATCAAAAAAATTTAACACAAGTAGGACTTTTGACCAATTAAAATTTAAATGAAGGACCTCCCACCTATTCTCCCTCTATTAAGACACACACATACATGAGCAAGAGAGTGGGGGAAATATTACCATGTTAAGAGCATCATGAAGATAAGAAGAAACCGAGAGGAGGAGAGATTTAGAAATATAGAGAGAGAGAGGAATGAAATCTAGGGAGAGAGAGAGAGAGAAGCGGCAAGAGAGAGGGATAAAGAATTATGTAGAAACAAGAAGGAATCAATTAATCAAATAAAGATGGAGAAATGGAATAGATTAGAAGAGGCGGTGAGTGTGTCATAATTGCTTTTTTTTTTTTTTTTTTTTTTTTTTTTTTTTTACATTAACCAACTAATGTTGACAGGGATGAGGTGATTTTTATTTTAATTACACATATAACCCTAAACAATATTATAAATATTCATTCGATCTCTAAAAATTTTTAACAGTAGAATTTTAAATTACATATTAATCTCTAAAACTTTGTAAGTCAAATCAAAATTAACCTATTATTTCCCAAGGTTCATAAAACAAATTTTTTAAATATCATAACAATCCTTATAATTTTTAATGTGAAATTTAAATAACATATTAGATCCAAATATTTTCTAATATTCTAAATTCTAGTTAAAAATATATGCATGTAGAAAATCGGGTCTTACAATCTTTTCTCCCTAAATGGAATTTCGTCCTGAAATTCAAATAGCTTTAAGTAACAAATGTGGTTATTTACTCCTATGAACAATGATACCTATATTGTCAACAATATGACATTGAGCACATGCATTACCTAGTAATAGGGTAATATGAATGATAATAAATATAATGCAGTGCATGATGCATATGTATTAGTCTCGAATAAGAACATCTCCAAGGGATACTCGTCATCTGGACAGCCAAATAAAAAAATGACTAGTTGAATAGTGATTTGGCTGTCCAAATTCAAGAATGGATTCCAACCGAACTAGCCATTTATACTAGCCATTTTTTATTTATTAATTTTTATTTAATTTTTCATCTAAATTTTCATCCAATAAATTAATTTTACCACCAAATTTTACCGTCAAATCTATTTTTCATCTACTTTAATTATTTGTTGTTATTTATTTTAACTTTAATTATATATTTTCTTCAAGTACCGCATTAGTGAAAATTAAAATCCAATTAAAATAAATAACTAAAATTCAAATTACTATTACTAATCTAATTAAAAACCAACCCATTTACAAATCTAATTAAAAATCCAAACTCATTTAATTACCTAACCCATTTACTAATCTAATTAAAAACTAACCCAACCCTACTAATCTAATTAAAAATCTTAATCCATTTAATTACAAATACCCAACCTAAACTAACCCAACCCAACCTACTATTTAAAAACTCATTTTAATTATTTTACTAATTAAATCCATTTAAACCCAACCCAACTCATTACCCATTTACTAATTAAAAATCCAAGTCCACCATTCTAATTAAACGAAAAACATTTTACTAATTGAAAACCCATCATCCTAATTAAACAAAAAATCATTTTACTATTCAAAAACCCTAGCCCACTGCCCACTAGCCCACCGCCCACTATTCTAATTAAGCAAAAAACCCTAGTTGCAAAGATAGAAGAAGCAGCAGTAGCCTCAGCACGCAGCAGGAGAAGAGAGAGCCACGACGGAGAGGTGGGGGTTGATCGGACTGATCGAACAGCCGCAACTCATGAAATCAAAGATGGAGGGAGAATCGGACCACCCTAGCTCAAAAAAATTGAGAATTTCTACCCGAAAATTATTACCTGCGAAATCCAACGGTAATGTTTCCCCGCCAAATCACTTTTGGCTATTGAAAGAACCTAGCAAATTTGGCTGTTATTTAGGACTCTAGCCATTTTGGCTATTCAAATGGCTATCCCATTGGAGTTGCTCTAAGTAATATGATTCTAAACTCACCTCTAAACCGACATCTCTACTCGACGACCCATCCAATGGTCCACTACTGACACAACACTAACACCGAGTCTACAGAATCGATCTAGATCTGATGATCTAAACACGGCGACTCAAATCGATCTAGATATGAGAATCGCCACCGATTGAAGACACACAGCACATATCTGAACATCGTCGGAGAGAGCAGCGAACAAAACCCAACTGCAGAAGATCGAAGTACTCAAAAACTCAGATCTGAACAAAGAGACAAACCTTTCAGCAGCAACGCCAATCACAAAACCTGTAGACGAACTTCACGGCGGCGAATGACACAGGACGATGAAGATTGGAGCGGTTGCAGCTCCGATCTGAGCCAAACCGTCGAAATTGCCTATGATCTACAGCCGCAACGCCGATTTGAAAACCGTCGAATTTCTCATGACGGTGAAGCGGCGCAGAATCCGACGACTTCTCTCTCTCTCTCTAAAACTTTAACAGTATACAGATCGATCTAGAGGTTAGCATCAAGTGATATTGTTGGGGGTAGCCATTTCACATGGGACTACTCTTTGGAAAGTTGACAAGCAAACACAAATGCCATGCCAATCTCCTTATCTCATCTCCACATTCTTCATGGGAAGATGGACGGTGCAGACGAATTGGGAAGAAGTTGGTGTGAGGAAAGAAAAAAATATATTTTAGTCCCTAAGTTTAGAATAATTTACAAATATAACTTACTAAATTAATTAGAATAAAATGACTAAATTATCCTTATTGTTTCACATGAAATGACCAAGTTACCATTAATTTCACATTGACTGTTAATGTTGACCTAACAGAATTTTGATTTGAAATGAAAATTAAAAATAAAACACCAAATTGTCTATTTCTAAATACGAAGGGCCAATTGAACACCGACAATATTTATGAGGGATAAAAAATGTCATTATCCCTAAAAAAATAAGAGGAATTACACATGGGGCTCTTGCTTGTTCTCATTCCTTCTCAACGCGCGGATTTGCAATCCTCGTAAATCAAGTAAAATTATTCCTTCTATTTCTTTGTTGAACAAAAAGTTACTAGAATTGACGAAAGGAAAGAATAAAAGGAAGGGAGTAGCCCATTCTTTTGAAAAATGAGTTATCTATCACCATCAATGCTTCGCTTTCTCACTTTGTTCATTGAAGCACGTTAGGAACCTAAAACCCCTTAATTAAAGCGTGAGGTAAATTTTATTTTAAACCCTCTAAATATTGATTCAATAAATTTATTGTGTTCACTTCAATTTAAACCCTTTAAATATGAACGTGCCTTAAAAATGTCATTTTATTAAAATTTTCATTCAAACTGACAAAAAGATAGTCATGTACACATACCATTAGGAGTATAATCTTTTTTTTTTTTTTTTTTCTTCTTCTTCTTCATATCGGCCAGCGGCGGCAAAAAGAACTCAGTGGTCGAAAATGGGTACGATCACAAAATAGAACAAATTGGGTGCTTTTCGTGATTCAATATGGGTGTTGAATACAACCTAACGCTATCGCTCAAGCCAAAAAATCCGAATTCCAAATAAATTAGTTCAACAAATGGAATAAAAAATTGATGGAAATTCTCACCGTTAAGATGAAATTCGGCTTCTTTTTTTTTTTTTTTTTGTCTTCGATCGATGATTTGAAGGCTCGACATGACTTAAGCGAACAAAATTTGTGTTCCAAAGACTTCAATCCAACAAATAGAAAAAAAATGGATGAAAATTCTCATGTTAAAATAATTGAGTGGCGAAATATTAAAAAAAATATAAAACAAATATATAGATATATGAAAAAAAAATATATTTACAGAGATTATACAATAAATTTATATATAAGAGGTACCCTGATAGGGTTAGGGTTTAGTTTTCGTAATGAGACTAGGGTTTAACATAATGGGATGAGGCTCATATACGTATATTAACATCCCTCCTTAAATTCAAGACGGTAAATAAGAGTTGAACTTGAGTTTGAAACCAGAGTATGACATCGTTCGGGTGGATTTTTTTACGCCATTTACAATCATGTTTTGGTGACAAAATATCTTCGTTGCCGATTGTTTTCCTGCCGTTTACAGTCATGTTTTGCCGACAAGATATATTCGTCGCCGATTTCCCCCCTGCCATTTATAAACATGTTTTGGCGACAAAATATATTCGTTGCAAAAATGTTTTCCCACTATTTACAACAATGTTTTGGCGACAAAATATGTTTATAGCCAAATATTTTCCCGCCATTTAACCGAGTTTTGGCAACAAAATATGTCGCCAAAATATTTTCCCCGTCATATTGAACCGAGTTTTGGCAATGGAATGTAATTATTTAGTTGCAAATTTGGCTACGAAATAATATGTTGCGAAATAGTAATCATACGTGACAAAAGTATAATTTTTCGCCAAATATCTTCTGCTTCAAAACATAGCCTATGAAACTAGCTACGAAGATATTTCGTCGCTAAAACATTTTCACTATGAAACAAAATGCTTTGCCTAAAAAAAAGTCATTTTTCTTGTAGTGACAGGGTGGACTTTGACAAACTGCTACGAATGGATATCGAAGGGCCAACATTGATGTATGATTCAATACATCTAACATCAGACAGAAGGTCTGACTCTGATACAATGTAGAAATCCAATGGGCCTAACTCACTCCCAAAAGACACCTTGAAAGTGGCTTCCGGTGATTCTCGCCATCGAGATTAGGCTGGGTAGATCTAGGTTCTTGTAGAAATGGCCGCATAGTCGTTTTCAAGAGGATTGGTGTTTGATTTGGGTCCAAAGAGCCCCTGGGATGATGCCGAAATTGGGTCACCGGTTATCAAACGGTTCCTCAGCGACGATGAAGAGAGGTGGTACATATGGTATCACGGCAGGTCCAGCGAAAACCCGGGATCGGATTCGATCGGGTTGGCAGTTTCCAGCAACAGAATTCACTGGGAGGGAGGCGGAGCAACCGTCAAATCGAACGGCGACGTGGGTTTGGTGATGAATTGTAGCAAAGATTCGTTGGCGTTTGATACACAGAGCATTAGGCCCCGTGAGGTGGTGATTATGTCCAGATTTATAAGTCTATGCCAGGCAAGATTTATAAGTCTCTGTCAGGCTTGGCGATGAGTCAAGAGGGGAGACATTGGGAGAGCATCACAGTGGAGCTTTATTCGATGTAGGAGCCGATGGCGATTGGGATTATCTGTTTATAGCTTCTACGCAGGTTGTTTTTCATGGGAGTGGCGATCTAAGAATGTATTATCACTCTTTCAACATTGAAAAAGGGCACTTTTGTGTCGGAATCGCAAGATCAAGGGCTGGAATAAAGTGGTTGAAATTGGGAAAGATTATTGGTGGAGAACCAAAAGGCGAATTCGACGAACTTGGACCGTCAAATCAAATTAACCTATATATAAAAGAGAAAATAAAAATTAGGGTTTCACTTCGACACTTCCACAGCCGCTACACCGTCTCCATCTTACTCACGTCTGTCTTCTCCTCTCTCACATTCATTCTCTTCCACAAAACCTCCTGAATTCATCTCTCTCTATCTTTCTAGCGTACTGGCTATAGGAAATCATTATCATCGTCGCAATCAGGTTACCTTCATCAATGGCATACACTCCCATCTTGCAAAAAATTCCAGGTTCATCTCTCTCTCTCTCTCTCTCTCTCTTTCGATTTTCAGTTTGTTCAATTTTCAAAACCCTCATTCGATTTAAGTTGATCTGAGTTAGGATATCGATTGTGGCGTTGATCTGACTAAGGACACCGATGATGGCATTGGTTTCGAAAGCCCTCCTTCGATTGGGTACCTACGCCTCCTGCCTCGCACTCTCGACGACCTTCAATCACCATCGAACGATGATCGCGCTCTGATGCGACTCTCTCTCTTTCTAACTCTCCTCTCGCTCCTATTTTTTTCTCCCTCTTGCACCAACATCACCATTTCCCTCAGCAAACATCGCTGCTTTCAGGTACAATCTCTCTTTTCTCTCTCACTCTCCTTTCACACGTTCCAAGTACACTTATATTTGGTGTTTTTGCTCCCAGATTTCTCTTTTTGTTTAAGGAAGAATTGAGAATGGCATTATGTCTTGCTTATTCCCTATTATATATATATTTCACTAATTGCTTTTGTATTAAATATAAAATTTGTCATTTTCATGCATATAAACTCATATTTATAGCGTTGATCCATTGATGCATGTTCTCTTTGTGTGTGTGGAATTTGTAAGATCAGCCAATGTCAATTGGTAATTTACTATACTCTATTGTTGAATTTGGTTTCCTCACATTTTCTTGAATTTGTCATTTATAAAACTAATAGTTGTAACTAGAATGTTCTTCTTCTTTAGATTATTCTTCTTCGCGTCACGCAAGTCATGTGAGTTCTCCTTCGAATCTTCTTCTCCTTCTCGCTCTCCTTTAAATCTTCTTCTTCTCCTTCAGTTCTTCTCCCTTTGTTCACATAGGTTCTTCAGCTTCTCTATTCAATGTTGTTGCTCCAGAGTCTTCGTTCCTTTGCTCCACTAGTTCATTGCTGCTGCTCCAAAGTCCAGCTTGTTCGTTGCTCTGCTCCTCTAGTTCGTTGCTGATCAAAACCTCAAGTATGTGCTCTATTCGTTGCCGCTGTTATGGTTTATTCATTTAATTGTTTATTTATCAAAATTTTGTTTCTTCTCCTAATAATATTCTTTAATGTCGTGCACCTAGCTTTGTTCAGCCTAGGGCCTTGCATTTGATACTGCTAAAGATAACATAATATTTGGAAATGAGAGATAGAGAAGAGGATATTGATGGTGTTGCATTTGATACTGCTAAAGCTTACTTTTTGGGGATTTTTCTGCAGCTGCTGCCACTGCATCTGAAAGTAGCAGGCCCTTGGAGCTTGCAACGATTATGTGTCATTGTTTTTAATTTTTAAAATTTTAATCTATGTAAATGTGATGTTTTATCCCTTAATTTATATAGGGTTCTCTTGCAAATCATAGTGATTGAGTGTCTGTTCTTGAATTTTCATTTGATTGCATAAGGGGATTGAAGCATATAGATATCGAGGCAAAGGCTTTTGCCAGATATAAAGATATTTCTTCACTTGATTCTTCGACTTGTAGTTTGCGTTTTTGGTGATTTTGGTTTACGATTGCAATTTTGAGATTTCTTTGATATGTAGTTTATCTATTTGCTACCAATTTTCTGTTTCGATTATCTCTTGACTTACAATTGCAGATTTCTTGAATTTTGCATTGAACCGGCTAGATTGCTACCATTTTTTTTATTTTTTTTCAGGATGTTTCGCCTTTGATCATCTTTCATGCAACGAGATAGTTTTTTTTAATCACAAAGGAGTTTTGTTCCTCTTTAATTTTTTATTTTTTTTTGTGGATTTTTTGATTTTGATCATCGATTTCATGCAACTAGACATTTTTATTTTTATTCTAGAATTCTATTTTTGTTTCAAAATTTCTGTTTCTGTTCCAAAATTTTGTTTTTGTTTCTATTCCATAATTTTAGACAGTTAATGTTCCAAATTATTTTCTTTTTAATAAAAATACAACATTGTTGAACATTAATGAACTTTAGGGTTTTGGAGACACAAGTGAAAAGGAGTAGGTATAAAAAGTGTTTCATTTCTAATTTTTGTTAACTGTTGCATTTCTTTAGATACTGATTTATTTCATTTGTTTTTGATAATGGATGATATCACATTTCATAATGAATTATGCTAAATTGCATTTTTCATTTGACAGTCCATCTTCAATTTTTCTAGTGTCTTTGCATTCTGCTAGCTTAGATGTATGTTGGACCCAAACATCAAGTGATTGTTCGTTTTGTCATAATTGAATTAGTGAAATAAAAATGTTATGTGGGTTTGAGATGTACGATATATTGCTTCAGTCGACTGCAAATGAAGCACTATTTTGTAACATAGAGTTTTTCTTTTATTCCTTTTTAAGGCTAAAATTTTGGTGTTTGTGGTTGGGGCTGAAGTACTGAGTATATTTGTTAATTGGTTATTGCTAAGACAATTTAAGATTGTGGTATTATTTTAGTAGTTGAATATCTATGTTATTTGATAGTGATTGAATTGTATTTGTGATGTAGATTGTTAGTTGGTGTTGACATTTAAATTGAAATTTATTGTTGATTTCTAGATAAAAACAAGTGCAGAATGTTGTATAAATAGAAGAGAATGTCAATTTCTTTTGATTCAATTTTATTTACACATGTGCCCTTAGGCACGGGTTATACGCTAGTGTGTGTGTGTATGTATATATATTTTAAATAAGTGAATTCATATATTTTTATAAAAAAATTTGATTAAAGGGAGTGATTAGTATTTTTAAAATAATACGGAAAGTTTGTGGTTTTAGGCAAATACTTTAATCGAAGGTAGCTCATGATACTTCTTGTCTTGTTTGTCGGCCAACTACTTGATTGTGTTTCCCTTGATAAATACCTTTGGATTTGGTTGTATTTGTTTGCAGTCCAATAATCGAACATGACACTCATATCATGTATCAAATGATTGTCTTTTTTTTTTTTTTTATTTGTTGTTGTTGAGTACGTATACATTTTTAACTACGTCCCAATCTTTTTGGTTCTCCCTCGCTTTCACTATAACAAATTTCACTTTTAACAACACTAAATCAGTCCTAATATACTATTTTGGTCGCATTAAATATGAAACAATTAAAAGTTGTCTTCTAAGAGTCTGTTACAATAACTTATAAGGATAATTATTTTGTTGTATTACTTTATATTTATTAGAATATTTTTTTGTTTTTTATTACATATTTTTTAAAACATATCTTATTAAGTAAATATTATAAGGACATTATGATTGCGTGTCTTAATAAGAATTTAAAAGGACACTATTCACAAATTGTTTCTAAAAATATTGTAATAATATATAGTTTTTGTTGTAGTATTTGTCTTCTGAACATGTTTGGTTATCACTACTACAATAAACTGTTTCTATCTCACTTGGTGAATAGGATTTATCTCTTTTTTTTTTTTTTTTTTTTTTGTCTAAATTGTGATTATAAAAAACTTCAGTAACATATAATTTTGCTTCAAATTTATTATGTTATAATATCTATTTGTAATTTTATCTTTCAAATAAATGTGACAAAAAAATTATTTGTTTGAATCATATTAATTATTTAAAAACAATGTGATAAGATGCTTTGATTTCTTTCTTGAACAAAAATCTAGTATAATTGACAAAAGGAAAGAATAATATGAAGAGTGTGTCCCGTTCTTTTAAAAAATGAGCTATCTATCACCATCAATTCCTCACTTCGTTCATTGAAGCACGTTAGGAACCTAAAACTCTTTAATTAAAGTGTGAGGTAAAATTTATTTTAAATCCTCCTCCAAGTATTCACACATTCTTATATGATTCAACAAGTTTGTTGCATTTTAATTTAAACTCTCTAAATATGAATATGGTTTTAAAATGTCATTTTGTTAAAAATTCACCCAAACTAACGAATAAAAATTCATTCAAACTAACGAAAAGACAACCATGTACACTGCACATGCCATATTTAAGGAGTATAATCTTTTTTTTTTTTTTTTTTTTTTTTTTTTCAGATTGTTAGTTATTGATGACATTTAAATTGAAATTTATTGTTGACTTCTAGAAAAAAAAAAAAGTGTAGAATGTTATATAAATTGAAGAGATAATGTCAATTTCTTTTGATTCAATTCTATTTATACCTGTGCCTTTAGGCACGGGTTATACGCTAGTGTGTGTATGTGTGTGTGTGTATATATATATATATTTTTTAAATAAGTGAATTTATATTTAGGCACGAGTTATACGCTAGTATGTGTGTATAAATATTTTTTTAAATAAATGAATTCATATATTTTTATAAGAAAAAATTGGTTAAAGGGGATTATTAGTATTTTTAAATTTATACGTTTGTGGTTTTAGGCAAATACTTTAATCGAAGCTAGCTCGTGATACTTCTTGTCTAGTTTGTCGGCCAACTACTTGATTGTGTTTCCCTTGATAAATACCTTTGGATTTGGTTGTATTTGTTTGTAGTCCAATAATCGAACATGACACTCATATCATGTATCAAATGATTGTCTTTTGTTTGTTTTATTGTTGACTACGCACTACAACAAAAACTGCCTATAAGGGCACCTCTGTTAGGACGCTATATGTATTGTACCCTATAAAAGTACTTTTCGGAGTACAAAATTAGAAGTGTCGCATAAAAGTCAATTTGTTGGGATACTATATGTCTTGTGCCCTATAAAGGTACTTTTCAGTTTACTATATATATTGTGCCCTATAATCAAATATTTAACGGGACACAAAGTGGTGCCCCAATAGAATTTAATTAATAATTAAATAAATTAATATCTATATATAATGTAAAAGTACATAAAATAGTGCCCTAAAAAGATAAATTATATCGGGGCACAATTGTGTGTCCTATTATACATAAGTTTTTATCACACTTATTATTATAAGTGAGATTAAACCATAAAAAAAAAAAAAAAAAAAAAAAAAAAAAAAAAAAAATCGGTGGAAATTTGGTGTTCCCACTCCCCGTCCAAATCATCTCAGGCCTTCTTTGCTTCTCTCTTTTTGCTTTCCTAGACGACGCCTCCCCTAGTCCCATTACAAGAAAAATGTCTTTTCTATCACGCTCAGTAAATATAATTTGTCTCATTTTTCAAATAAATCGTGATTAAAAAAATATAAGCTCGTTTAAAATTTAAACTATGATAATAAATAGTTTTTATCTTAATATTTTAATAAATCGTGATAATAAGTTGTAGTTTTTATCACAATTATTATTTAATATGCGATTAATTGGTGATTGATTAAAATTGCGCAAAACTTAACCTCTCCCAAAAAAAGCGCTGGCAAATTTCGTGTTCCCGCCCCCGTCCAAATCCTCTGCCTTTTGTTTTTGGTAACCTCTTGTCTCTCTCTCTAAAAAACCCTAGACGATAGAAGAGCCTCTCTCTCACTCTCACTCCCAATTCCCACAAGATCTCACTATCTCTCTTCGCTCTCGCTCTTTCTCTCTCTCTGATTTCGTGACAACGCTTTCGATCCTTCACGAAGACGATGGCACTAGCCGCCGATCTCAGATTTGAAAATCCCCACCCTTTGGCTCTGCTTTTCCGCCCCTCGCCTTCTTGATCTTGTGATTTCTATGCGAAATCCACTCGATCGACGATGGCTACGGGCCTGAACGACATCTGGCGGTTGTCAAATCTTAGATCGGTCGCCGCTTCTGCTGCTTCGATCTCGAAATTACTCTTTCTTCCATCGTTCTTTATCAACACTAGCAGTCGATATGCCTATTTGAATTGAAGACTCTCTATCGATTGAAGCCTCTCTCTCTCAATCTTGAAATAGTTAAGATTTCTCCATCACCATTGTCATCTCCATAACAAAGCCTTCAACCTTCATCGTCATCATCGTCTTCAGCTTTCACTTCGTTTTCTCTTCTCCGGCCATCACTATCATCGTCTTCTCTAGATGCTACCTTAGATCCGCCGCAATTCGAGCTTCATGGTTCAATCCATGGCTTCGTTCTCTCCTACCAGGTTCTCTCTTTTTCTCTATTGTTCTCTCTCTCTATATATATATATCTCAATTCGCATCTATGATTGCTAACCAGGTCCCATATCTTGGTATAGTTAAGCTCGATATAAAAAGGAATAAAAAATGAACATAGGTTTTTGATGCTGAAAAGAATTGTTTTCTTCCATTTTGCTAGATTTGGTTCAGTTTGAAACTTTGCTTGTTATAGGTTTCTGATTTACTTGGAAAACATCCAGATCTTATGGATGGGTTCAATGAATTTTTGCAGTGCCGTGAGAGTATTGGTAAGTTCTTAAAATTTACTGATGAAATATTTACTCTAAATTTTTTGTGGTTCTGATAAAGGTTTTCTTACAGATGGATTCCTCGTTGTTGTTAAGAACAGAAGTATGTCACTCGATTTCTCTTATCTATTTATATAATGATAGCTTTTCTGTAACTTCATATTTGCTTTCGTTATGAAGTGAATTATATTTTTATGCTTGTTTTGTGCTTATTTATTTATTTATTTAATATCTTGCATTAACATGTAAAATTGTTGAGTCAAGTCTGAGGATTACGTGAATTAAGTCTCTTACATGGAACCTAATGAGCTATTTTGCTAATAGCAGAATCTTTGTGGAATGAAGGACATGTATCCAAATCAACGAAGGAAGATAAAGAGAAAGAAAAGCGTGAAATAGATTGAACGAATTAAAGAGAAAAGTTTCTTTCTTCTTTCAATTTGAAGGCTTCAATTCCATGTTACGAAAAGCTACCTAAGACAAACGTATCTCTAAGTTGAACATAAGAGCTTCAGTTTTGATTTTTATAGTTTATAATTAAAAAATAGAACGTAATTTTTTTTTAAAGAACAGAATTAGAAAGAAAAAATTATCAAATACATATTTTGAAGAACAAAATTTAAAGAATAGATATTTTGATAATTTATGTTTCTTATTATGATTTATTTTAATATTTTATTTGCGTTTCCGGTTGATATTCGAAGAAGATGAAAGCTAATTTTTCAACTGGTCAAGCAAATCATTGGATTGCCAGATGAATTCATGACAAGGTACATATTTTATTTGTCTTCATTGTTTTTAATGTTTCTTTTGTTGTCTGATGATTACATTTTTTTGTATGGTTTATGCAGATCTTCGTTGTTGACATCCTCAATTATAATTATGTATGGTTTTTCTTGTAACCACACAAATTATAATTCTATTCAATTCATTAAATTGACGTGTTCTGTATCATTGCAAAATAAATGAATAAATGGTATGCATTGTTGGTTAGAAAAAATAAATTGTTGGTCCGAAGCTCATTTTTTTTGTATAGTTTTTTTATTTTTTGAGTTGCTATTTTTCAAGTTACTGGTTTTTAGCTATAGGTGTTTTTTTAGCCTTTTTTTTATTTGTCAAGTTCATTTTTATAGCTCCTAGCTTCTTCTTTTTTTAGGTCGCTATTGCTTCCCAGTTTCTGTTTTATTCCCAATTTTATTTTATGTATGGCAGATGAAATGGACACTTTACTTCAACAACAAAAATACTATTCTCAAGCAATATGATGGAAGGTATGATGAAATGGGTATAGTGCTATTTTTGAATTCAATTCCATACTTGTTAGTTGGAATGGGCACTGCTTATGTGTGTTGTTTCCAAGTTCCCTTGATGAAATTGATGAAAAAGAAAATAAAGAATGAAGTTGATGATGTGGGTGATGATGTTTTATTTGTGATTGGATGACCATTTTTAGACATTTGTATATGAATTATTTTTGAAATGCGTACGGGGATGCATCTCCATTGACAATTTTGATATGATATTTCAACAATTTGTAGGTTTGGCTTCTTTTTCTCGATCAGGTAATATCTATCTTTGCGAATAAGGTATTCTTCTCCATTTTGAGGTGAAATTACCTCAATAAAATTTCAATTTCAAAAAATAATACCGAAACAACTGTTGAATCCCACATTGCTCATGTTTATCTGATCCTGATCTATATATAAGTCTAGGAGTAACACTTCTCTCTCGATCTTTTTCTGTCGAGCACGCCACGTTGCTTGGTGTAAGAACTTCCAAGTAAGGTAGTGTTTTGGTTGCAGGGTATTGGGGCATTGGAATTAGAATTAGAAATGAATGTTCCAATTTTTTTAGTTCTTTTTATATGCATTCATTTCTAATTCCAGTTGCATTGATTAACATTTTTTGTTTTGTTTTGTAGGAAATTACGGGGCTGACTTACTTTATGTTGGATTAGTCGAGAAAGGATGCGGAGTATTGCATGGAAAATACATTTAACACATATTTAGTATGTATATTACTTTTGTAGTTAAATTTTGTTCTTATTTACGAATGGTGGTTTAGATGTTGAAAGGAAGTAGTGACCCATAACGGGTATAATTTTGTGTATCTTTGGTGTTTTTAATTCTCCATTTTTAATGAAAAAAATTGATTTCTTTATGTATTATGTATTGTGAGAAATTTTTAGTTTTTATTATTTGGATTTAGAGTATTTTGATATTTTAAAATAATTTTAAATTATAAAAAAAAAAAAATACTTTTTGGGACACTAAATAGTGCACTTATATGTTGGTTCTCTTTTATAATTTTGCGACATATTCTTATATCCTAATATAGGTTTTTTTACAACACTTTGTAGTGCCCTAATATATATAATTTAAAAAATATAAAATGCTATAGAGACAATATATGGTGTTCTAATAACTATCTTATAGGACACTTATTATTGTCTTAACAAGTTCAAATAAAATGATACCATATAGTGCCCTTATAACCTAATGAGGCGGCTTTTTATGGGGGCACCAGTCCAAGTGTCCCAAAAAGCCCAAGTGTCGCAATAGAGACTCTTTCGCGACACTTTTTTGTGCCCCGATAGGCCATTTTTGTTGTAGTAAAATATACATTTCTACCTACGTCCCAATCTTTTTGGTTCTCCCTCGCTTTTACTATAACAAAATTCACTTTTAACTACACTAAATCAGTCCTAATATATTATTTTGGGCACATTAAGTATGAAACAATTAAAAGTTGTCCTCTAAGAGTCTGTCTCAATAACTTATAAGGATAATTATTTTGTCGCATTATTTTATATTTATTAGAATAATTTTTATTTTTAATTACATATTTTTTAAAATGTGTCTTATTAAATAAATATTATAAAGATATTATGATTGCGTGTCCCAATAAGAATTTAAAATAATACTATTTACAAATTGTTTCTAAAAATATTGTCATAATATATAGTTTTTGTTGAAGTATTTGTCTTCTATTTGTGATTGAGAGCATGTTTGGTTATCTCTACTACAATAAATTGTTTCTATCTCGCTGAATATGATTTATCTCATTTATTTTTGTCTAAATTGTGATTATAAAAATACATCAGTAACATATAACCTTGCTTCAAATTTATTATGTGATAATATCTTATTTTAATTTTATCTTTTAAATAAACGTAACTGTTAAGATAATTGAGAAGTAGAGAATGAACCATGTATTGATCTATTGAGAAAAGAATACAAGGTTACATATATTGAGAATATATAGAATATAAACTATAGATGAGTATTTATAAGGGAAGTGGGGTTAGAGTTTTGCCCAATGGGCCAAGTGGGCTAAGCCCATTATTACACTAACATCCATCGCTCAAACTCAAGGCGGTACGTGGGAGGTGAATTTGAGTTTGGAAACCAAAGAGTGAAAACGTCAAGATAGATGAGCCTTAGTGAAAATGTCTGTTGTCTGATCGGCTGCACTGATAAATTGTAGACGAACTATAGTTTGTAGAATGTGATGACGGATGAAGTAACAATCAGTCTCGATGTGTTTTGTATGCTCATGGAATACATCATTGTGAGCGATCTGAATAGTACTTATGTTGTCACAGTGTAGGATAGTGGTTGCAGGAGAAGAGATGCCCATATCAGTTAGTAGCCATCGAAGCTAGAGAAGCTCTTGAGTTGCATCAGCCATGGCACGATATTCAGCTTCAGTACTGGAGCGAGCAACCACAGTTTGTTTCTTGTTACGCCAAGAAATGTGAGAATTACCCAAAAAGAAACAGTAACCAATGGTTGAATGTTTGTCGGTGGGGTCTCCGACCCAATCAATATCAGAATAAGATTATAAGACGGGAGCAGACTGAGCTGAGAAATTAAGTCCATGAAATAAAGTACCCTTGACATACCGAAGAATGCAAAGAACGATCGAGTAATGAGTAGTCCGAGGAGCGGACAAGAATTGACTGACTTGATGAACAACATAGGCAATGTCAAGGTGAGTAACAGTAAGATATAGAAGACTTCCAACCAGTTGATGATATAAAGTGGCATCTTGAAGAGGTCAACCATCGAGAAGGATAAGTCTGACGTTTGGCTCGAGAAGAGTAATGGTAGTGGTTGAGTCAGTGATCCTAGTCTTGGAAAGGAGATCCGAGACATATTTGGCCTGAGAGAAAAAATATCCATCAGAACCAGATGAGATTTCAAGACCAAGACAATAGGTGAGCACGCCAAGATTGTTCATCTCGAATTGGCCACTGATAAACTTTTGGAGTTCATAAATGCCACGTGGATCATTTCTAGTAATAATCATATAATCCATATACAGCAAAAGAAGGATAGTACTGTTGGCAGTGTGGCGAATAAACAGATCCGAATCATGAGAACAAGGTGTGAACCCAAAACGATGAATAGTAGTGCTGAATTTAGCAAACCAGGTACGTGAAGCTTGTTTTACACTGTATAGGGTACGATGAAGGCGACAAACTTTATATTTAGGGGTAACCAGATCGAGAGGTATATGCATATAGACTTCCTCAAGAAGATCACAATTGACAAATGCATTTTTGATATCTATTTGAAAGAGAGTCCATTTTCAAATGGCGGTTACGGCAAGAAGTGTACGGACATATATTAGCCTCACCACTGGAGCAAATGTATCTTCATAGTCAAAGCCTTATTCCTGAGCGAAGCCTTTAGCAACAAGCCGAGCTTTATATCATTCAACAGAGCCATCAGAGAGCATCTTGATTTTAAACAACCATTTACACCCAATAGGAGTTTTTCTAGGGCACAAATCAACAATATCCCAAGTATGATTTTTAGCGAGGATCTGAAGTTCTTCGTCCATTGCTTTCTGCCAAAGATGATTAGTATTAACCTTCTTATAAGATTGAGGTTCATGTAAATGAAGTATAGTGGAAAAACAATAAAAATCAGTAAGGTAATGTGGACGATGAGTTACCCTAGTAGAGCGGTAGGGGTGTTCTGGATCGTTGGTCTCAAAGGTAGTTGGTACAGAATCATCGGTCATAGGAGAGGTCTCAGGAATGGTCGCTGGAGCTGGAGAGATGAGATCAACTGGTGGTTCTAGAGTGGGTTCGACCGGTGGGTTTGGGGTGGACTTAGCATAAGGTACAGAGCTGGGTGCAACAAGTGGTGCTAGGGTAGACTCAACAGTACCTGGAACTGTATCATCTGGTAATAAATCAATGGATGATCAGTAAAGAATCTAGAATTGGTGAGGGTTGACATGTCAAATGACCGTAAAAAAAAAAAAAAATTGATGTTCCCAAAAATAACATGTTGCGAGATACGAAAGGTTTTAGAAATGAAATCCCAGCACCGATACCCTTTATGTACGATGCCATATCCAAGAAAACGACACAGACGAACCCTTGGTTCCGGTTTGCTATGTTCATGTGGTTTGAGAAGAACAAAACAGGTGCAACCAAAGACTCTGAGTTCAGAGTAATTAGGCGTTTTACCGAAAATGCATTCAAATAGAGACTGGTTTTGGATTGTAGCAGAAGGGACACGGTTTATTGTGTAGACGGTTGTGAAGGCAGTCTTACCCCAAAAATACTCAAGACGTGATGAAGAAATTCGGAGAACACGAATTGTGTCAAGAATATGTCTATGTTTGCGTTCGACTCGTCCATTTTGTTGGATTTGAACCATAGAAGAAAACTCAGAATATATTTGGAATAGTTCGGATCGATGTTTCATAAGAAACAACAATGTATATCAAGAGTAGTCGTCTACAAAGAAAACAAAGTAACGAATGTCACACATCGAGGCATGAGGAGAAGGCTCCCAAATATCATAATGAATTAGATCAAAGGGTGTGAGTGAAATAGATTAACTTTCTTTGAAAGGTAGGGCTGGTTTTTTGGTAAGTTGGTAATGGATACATTTTAAGGACTCATGTTGAACCGAACTTAACTGACTACTAGAGATAAGCCATTTGAGTCGGCGAGATGAAGTGTAGTCTAACCGAGCATGCCACATTTGGGATAGTGATAGATCAGCTGGTGGTTGTGGAGATAAGGATAATGATACCAATGGTGGTGGTGAGGTTGAACAGGTTGATGAAGGGACTTGGGGTTGTTGTGGTAATGGAGTTGGAGATAGAAGGTGCAAACTGGTAAGTTCAAATAGGCGTCGAACCTTACTACTAGTCCTGTCACACTCTACCCCGGACACCCGTCACTGTAGGACCGACGTGACGTCGACACGACATCACCTGAATATCTAACTTACTATAGACGATAAAAAATAAAAAAAAAACACAATCACAGAACAAATCATAAGTATATACACTCTCTCATTTAGGGACACTAATCCCAAAAAACGAAATTCACTTAATACGAAGGCGAAACCCTAAATCTCTCATTTAGGTGGCGTTTGGTAACCGTTTCTATTTCTATTCCAGCAGTAGGATGGGAATGGGATGGGATGGGATGAGAATTTTGTTTTCTTTTTGGGAGTCGAATCGCGTTTGGTAACAATAATTTTTTTTTTGTTTTGGGAAGGGAATTGTGTTTGGTAACGATTTTATCCTAATTTTTTTTTTTTTTTTTTTTCTTTTTTTTTATGTTTTGGCCTGACGGCGGTGGCGCCGTCGCCACCCACCGGCGCTCCGGCAACGGTCGCCGACGGTTCTCCTGCGTCGGAGCCAGCGGTGCCCCTGCCGGCGATGACGCCGGCCGGAAGACAATGGCGCCGTCGCCGGCGACTGCCGGAAGTTGCCATAAATTTTTATGCCGGACGGTGACCTGCGATGGTCGCCGGAGATGACCGGCGGCGGCGGTGGACGGTTGCCGGCGGTCGGTGGCCGGCGGCGGCGGACGGTGGTCGGCCGGTAGGTGAATAGTGACCATGGTTTTGGGAATGGAATGAGAATAATGAGAAACAACTTTTTTTTTTGTTTCTCATTTCTTAAGAAAAAAGTGGGCACAATTCTCAAATGAGAATGAAATGGAAACGGAAACAAAAATTACCAAACGCTATTCCCAAACAGAATTCCCAAAAATCTGGGAATGGAATGAGATGGAAATGGTTACCAAACGGGGCCTTAGTTTCCCTTCAAGTAGCACCCCCAAGATATTCCTTCTCTATCGCACCTCCGGATTTAACCTAGTGCTAGTAGGGGACCAACTCCTAACTATTTCACCTGCGAGTGTACTGCCCTCTTAGTAAAACACTTTTAAACTAATAATACATTCTAAATAATACCACATTTAAATATGGATCAAACATAAGTATACAAATATCACATTTCTCGTAAAATCTCTATAATATAAACAGTGAAAGTAAATCAATATATATAAGTTCCATTTAAACTCATCCAGTATAAAATAATATCAATCACCATATAATAAATCACCAAATATAAGTAAAACACCACATCTAAAAGCACCACACCACCACACCACTCACTGGCTAGCCATAGTAATCGTTTTAACCTCACGATCGAGAGTTGCAACAGTACCGTACTACCCGTAGAATATGCCTTCCTAGCGGGACAAATAACCATATGCCCGGACCACCCATCGGACATGTCAAAATATCAATATCCACATGCTGGACTACCCATCAGTTGGATATAATATCAATAATCGTCTGCCGGACCACCCATTGGCAAGACATAACATCAACAACCGTCTTCCGGACCGCCCATCGGCAGGACATAAAATCAATAACGTCATCAAATTAACAACATCATCACAACTACCACTCAATGAAAAATCAACAAAAACCACATTTCCAAATCACCCAAATCCAACTAATCATTTTTCAACGTTCTTTTAAAACCAGCATAATTTAACGAAAATCCACTTTACTAACTCACCCAAAACCTGCTTGATCAATGTGGTTTTAAAATCATCCAAGACAAGTAAAATCCATTTCACACACACACACACACACACACACACACACACATACACACACACACACACATATAGTTTGGTAAGAAGACAATACACTCACCTGATTATCCGTTTTCGAAGACTTTGACCGCCTATTTTCTATCGGTACTCTGGTGCCTGCGAACCAAATAGTGACAAGGTCTAAATTAATATTTTATGTAGAAATAACCTAACCATGCCATGAAATCCTAATTTCTGTAATTTCCTATTCCCCGCGTTTTCTTTTGGAATATTATCATTTAATTAACATCGCTTCATTACGGTTTACTATATAAACTTTATTCATATAAACGGTCTCATTATTTATTATCGCCATTTCAATATTTTCGATGCAAGTAATTAGTTTCATAATCAGCCACGAGACAATTGAATACATATATTAAGAGAGTTCAGAATTTTACCTATCCCGGATTTTCTGTTGGTCGTGAGATTGAATTTTTAGATTTATTTTTTTTTTTGTTTCCTGTTTTGTGTTTCTTGTTTCTGATTTGGTTCCCCCGCCGACCAACCACGCACCACACGCCGGCGATCACCCTCACACACACCCAACGGCATTTAAGCTGCACACCTACACAAACACCGCCGTGACGAACACACACACACACACAGAGCAGCAGCATCGTCAGACCAGAACGGAGACCCACATGCACACAACCGACGCTATCTCTCTCTCTCTCTCACTAACTCCTTTCGATCACTACCGCGATCATGCCACACACCCACGAAATAGACCGTCGAACACCCACAAACTCACACCATAGCACACACACATACACATAAACATACAAACGATCACCACCCACAAAAATGGCAGCGCATACAACCCACCGGCAAAAAAACTAACAAACGGCATATTTACAAACAAACACATTCAAAACACATGCATACACTCAGTAGCTCAAAACAGAACACACGCATGGCCGAACCCACTCTCTCTCTCTAATTCACCGCCAGTAACCTCCGGCAACTTACCTCCAACCGGAACAACCCACACACACACGACAATTGGACACCAACGTCTGACTAAGTACACCCACACGCAGAACACACACAGATCACACACATATCTATATATACTCCGTTCATATACACACAACAAAACACACACATGCCGGATTAAACCCAAAACGCACACACACTTACCGGCGACGACCACACACCGTCGAACCCCCCTCTCTCTCTCCCGCCAACCCATCTCCTTCTTTCTCTATCTTCTCGGCTATCTCTCTCTTCTCGAACCGTCTCTCATCTTTCAATATATATATATATATATGTGTGTGTGTGTGTGTGTGTGTGTGTATGTGTGTGTGTGTGTGTGTGTATGATTCAAATAGCCAGACGACAAGTGGCCTTTCCTCCTTCATAATTTTTTCCACCTCCTGTTTATGTGTATATATAATATATATATAATTTACACCAAGCTCCCCTTTTGTTTAGGTTAAGGTATTATGTAAGCCCATGTCTAATTTTGAATATTTATAAAGTTTACAATTTGACCCCTAAACCTTTTTTTATGACCTCATTCAAATCGCAAACCGCCCCGCTATTTTAATTAGAAGGGTAATTAAACCCATTCTAAATTTTAAATGTTTAAATTTACAAATTAACTCCTCAACTTTTTAAATATTAAATCAAAATTAACACCACCAATCCCGTTATTTTTGAAATATTTTAAAATACGACTTAAACTGTACATATATCAAAGATCGGGGTCTTACAACTCTTCCCCCCCTAAAGAAATTTCGCCCCGAAATTTTCCTATAAAACAATCAGAATTAAAATTTTTGTCAGACCACTAATACGCCTGAGTCACCCCACATGATTACGTTTGTCTCACGTGATTCTAGACCAATTGTTTCCTAGTAGAGTCCCAAATCACAAGTCGTCCAAAAGTTATAATCATCAGTTTTCATTAAATCATATCTACCCATTTTATCATTTTTCATACCCAATATCCAACCAATATGGTGTACTTTGGTTGGTAATACCTAACATTGAGAACCAAATATCTCTTGTCTCTAACGCTTCCGCTGCGCTACTCTGATAAAACCACAATCAATAACAATAAAATACAATATATTCTTATTTTCAACAGGTCTATGATCTTAGAAATTTCTTATCACCCGCATTTATTCGTTCAGTTTGCCACAATATCTCCATTTAATATTTAAACCAACAATACTCATACTCAATCTCATATGCAATCTCATAAGTGCAAATAGCCTAAAATCCTCAACCTCAATATCTACCCCAAAACTTCAATACCCTTATAAATGTTTCTAATATTACTATTAACTAATTTATTTTTCGAGTTACGCCAATTCACATGGAGATGTTTTAAATTACATCCAAACATATCAATTTCCCCTCAAAACACATTGATATCACCAAATCACATTATTACGTCTCAAATTAAATCAACGGGTCATCTACACGAATCTCTTTCATACCTCCACATTTAATCAAATCCTTAATAAGGTCACGTATTTCAATTATGTTTCAATCTACCTACTCATGCTTCAAACACATATAAATATGGATCGAAGTACCTAACTGCGTTCCAACTACAAAATTTCAATATATCACAAAAGTCATTCGGAATAATTCAAATTATCCTTCCCTCATGAGATCTCAATGACCTCACATGCCGAATTTACCTAATAATTAGTGGATCGATACATCTAATTGAGTTCTTTTTATCTACTTCATTTTCTATATAAAAAAAAAATAATCACACCGGACTGTCTCCAGTTCTCGATAATTTTCTGCTCTCCTATCTGGGTTCAGTCTATTTGACTGAATTCATATATCATTCTCATACAACGCTTTATACGGTACCATTTTGATCACCGAAAATGTATCTATTAGTTTAAACAAATTCCATTAGCGCCATGTAATCCTCATCGCTACCAGAAATTCCCTAAACACAACTCCTCAACATATCCTCTAATATCTGAATCGTACCTCTCGATTGACCGTTAATCTATAAATAAGGAGAGTTACAAACTCTCACTTGACACTCACAGCAGTATAGAAACTCGAATAAAACGTCAAAATAATTATCAAATTCTGATACTACGATTTTTCCTATATAGTTTTTTCAATTGAGGATTATTATCTGAAAATACTACTTAACTTTCCATATTTACAACATCCCGATTTAAGTTATCACCATTTAAAACTGCATTTTCGAGTTCTTTCGCGGACTGTTCATACAATGGCGACTCACTTCGCATTGAAAACAATTATCATCCAAGTCACAATACGGCTACAACACTTATGATTTTAGAATTCCAATTCAAAATTTTGAATAACGGATCAACCAAGTTTAACAATTTATCAACATATGCTAAAGTTTTAATTCAGGAGCCACTAATCCTCATCAAACGTAGAATTCAACATCCAATTTCACATTTGCTTTAAAATAATTATCTTAACCCAACTTTATTCGACATTTGCATTGAACTGGTGCCTCATGTGACCGAACAATCCCGTCAATATATACTTGGCATACGTATCAAAAGAATATGTCATCTTATAACTAGGACATAAGTAGACTTAATAATCCTATCTACAATTACTTAAATAAAGTTATGTCCCCTTCCAATTCTGAGATAATTCTGAAACACAACTCATCGTGCTACCCTACTATTTCCAGTTAGAAATAGCTGCAATAACCTACTTGGGTGTTGATATTCGATCTTAATTTTGCTAACATACAAGACACCGAACAACAACTTCTGTGATTTCTTATTCCTCTACAAACTACCAATAATGTTTTACGCAAACCCAATATAAGTTGATATCACCAAGGTGCGTTGTGTATATTGAACTATGCACTTCTTCTAATGTCTCTCTCGTCAATTGGCATTATTATAAATACACACTTTATTTTCGATCATCAAAACTTCATCATCATTTCTAACACGCTAGTCAGCTCTACGGCTATTTCCTACTATATCACTAATCCTCCTTAATTGGACATCCGACTTTTGCATTTTTCCCCAACACGGTTGATCAATGCCGGTTTCAAAAATCAAGATCTCAAACAACGTTACCACTTGACCAACCTCCTACTGAATTTATAAGGGTCTCAACTCATTCCATAAATTAATATGAACAACCAACTTACCGATTTTCAATCCGAAAATTTGCTATACCATTGGCCTTCCCTGAATTTTAATAGATGGTACTTACCTCAGATTTAGCTCTGTTGCGATTAAACAACTATTCCCAACTTTGGAGGTCGGTGCATATCTCATAAATCTCGTCATACAGGTATTGTTACTAAACATCAAGATAATTACAATCACTACCAGTTCTAAAATTCCAAGTTCCAATTACACCTTTTTGGCCTTTCCATTACACCATAGCTGCGTCTTCCAATGGTTAAAGTAAATATGAGTTCTCAAAATCACATGTCCCAAATTTACCACTCGATTTAAC
Organism: Eucommia ulmoides; assembly: GCA_016647705.1. NCBI lineage: Eukaryota > Viridiplantae > Streptophyta > Magnoliopsida > Garryales > Eucommiaceae > Eucommia > Eucommia ulmoides. The sequence goes on along the minus strand of JAENRU010000173.1, from coordinate 183,927 downwards.
CAAAACTCATGTTTATAGCATTTGGCATACCGATGTTTTTCTTGCAACATCAGCCACAAAATCTGGAGATGTCCTACCTACTTTTCTTTACTCTCGATCAGATCGCCGATTTTGCCACGAAACAAACTCTGACCTCCTAGACCCACTATTAAACTAATTGGGGTACTGATTACATCTTCCCCGAATATACAAACTTTGATTTACCCAGTTTTGAAAAGTAATTTTACGTACACATGCTTACTCATACAAAAGGACTATCATCTCAGACCTACAATTCTCGGGTAATTTCTACTTATCATTCTCTATTACACTATATATTTACTAACTCCACGAACTGTTGCTCCGCCAATCCGTTAATTTAGAACGTATTACCAAATTAAAATATTGTCTAGTAGCATCACAGTTTCCTCGCATCCTTAATTTTTACCTTTTAGATTACCTAGAAGGCGATTTACTCATTTTGAATATTATTTCATATTCCGACTTAAGTGTGTTCTTCTATACCATCTAGTATTTTAATAACGACGTACTAAGCGCCACCGATCGTTATCTCATCCTCATGTCATTTGCATATAATTGTTTCTCAATTAAAATCTCACATTTTTAATTATTTATACTTTCACCATCGCGATCCATCCATTACCACCACCACCAACAATACAACATCACTCAAATTCGCTACTAGTAATATCACCATGTGGTCATATCACTGCCTACCAACAAGACAATGCTCCATGCACCATGCCAATATACTAACTAATGTAATGAAAGAACTAACACTCACGTACTGAACTAACTTATTGACACCCTATCTCATGTCCCCTACTGACTAGACGACTGACACGTCCTCCTATATCATGGTCTTCTACTAACACAACAACTGACAAGTTTACAAAACTTATAACCTAGGCTCTGATACCAAAATTGTCACACCCCACCTCGGACACACGTCACTGTGGGATCGATGTGACGTCGACACGACATCACCTGAATATCTAACATACTATAAACGACAAAATAAAAACGCAATCACAGAACAAATCATAAGTATATACACTCTCTCATTTAGGGACACTAGTCCCAAAAAAAGAAGTTCAGTTAACAACACGAAGGCGAAGCCCTAAATCTCTTATTTAGTTTCCCTTCAAGTAGCACCCCCAAGATATTCCTTCTCTATCGCACCTCCGGATTTGACCTAGTGCCAGTAGGGGACTGACTCTTAGCTATTTTACCTGCGAGTGTACTGCCCTCTTAGTAAAACACTTTTAAAAGAATAATACATTTTAAATAATACCACATTTAAATATGGATAAAGCATAAGTATACAAACATCACATTTCTCGTAAAATCTCCATAATATAAACAGTGAAAGTAAATCAATATATATAAGTTCCATTTAAACTTATCAAGTATAAAATAATATCAATCACCATATAATAAATCACCAAATATAAGTAAAACACTACATCTCAAAACACCACACCACCACACTACGCACTGGTTAGCCATAGTGATCGTTTTAACCTCACGATCGAGAGTTGCAATAGTACCGTACCACCTGTAGGATATGCCTTCCTAGCGGGACAAATGATCATATGCCCGGACCACCCATCGGACTGGTCATAATATGAATATCCACATGCCGGACCACCCATCGGCTGGATATAATATCAATAATCGTCTGCTGGACCACCCATCGGCAAGACATAACATCAACAACCGCCTGTCGGACCGCCCATCGGTAGGACATAAAATCAATAACATCATCAAATCAACAACATCATCAAATCAACAACATCATCACAACTACCCCTCAATAAATAATCAACGAAAACCACATTTCCAAATCACCCAAAATCCAACTAATCATTTTCAACGTTATTTTAAAACCAACATAATTTAACGAAAATCCACTTTACTAACTCTCTCAAAACCTGCTTGATCCACGTGGTTTTAAAATCATCCAAGACAAGTAAAATCCATTTCTCTCTCTCTCTATCTCTCTTTTTCTCTATCTCTCTTTCTTTCTCTCTCTCTCTCTCTCTCTCTCACACACACACACACACACACATATAGTTTGGCAAGAAGACAATACAATCACCTAATTATCCATTTTCGAAGACTTTAACTGCCTATTCTTTACCGGTACTCCGGTACCTGTGAACCTAATAGTGACAGGGCGTAAATTAATATTTTATGTAGAAATAACTTAATTATGCCATGAAATCTTAATTTCCGTAATTTCCTATTCTCCGCGTTTTCTTTTGGAATATTATCATTTAATTAACATCGCTTCGTTACGGTTTACTATATAAACTTTGTTCATATAAACGGTCTCATTATTTATTATCACCATTTCGACATTTTCGATACTAGTAATTAGTTTCATAATCAACCACGAAACAATTGAATACATATATTAAGAGAGTTCAGAATTTTACCTTCCCCGAATTTTCTGCTGGCCGTGAGATTGGATTTTTATATTTTTGTTGGGGTGGTTTGTGTATTCCCCCCCCCCCCCCCCCCCCTTTTTTTTTTTTCTTGTTTTGTGTTTCCTATTTCTGATTTGGTTTCCCTACCGACTGACCATGCACCACACGCCGACGATCACCCTTACACACACCCAGCGACGTTTAAGCTGTACATCTACACACACACCGCCATGACGAACACACACACACGCACAACAGCAGCATCGTCGGACCAGAACGGAGACCCACACGCATACAACCGATGCTCTCTCTTTCTCTCTCTCTCACACACACACACACACTAACTCCCTCTGATCACTACTCCGATCACGCCACACACCCATGAAATCGATCGTCGAACACCCACAAACTCACACCATAGCACACACACATACACAAAAACATACAAACGATCACCACCTACAAAAATGGCAGCGCGCACAACCCACCGGCAACAAAACTAACAGACGGCATATTCACACACAAACACATTCAAAACACACGCATACACTCAGTTGCTCAAAACAAAACACATGCAAGGCCGAACCCACTCTCTCTTTCTCTCTAATTCACCGTCGGCAACCTCCGGCGACTTACCTCCAACCGGAACAACCCACACACACACGGTAATTGGACACCCACGTCTGACTAAGTACACCCACATGTAGAACATGTCACGACCCATCCCGGACACCTGTCATCCCAGAGCCGGCGTGACGACAACATGACATCACCTTTTACATTTAATCTTCTTATACATTACAAAATGCATAAATTACTATACAATTTTGTTATACAAGACATACATAATTTTTCTCTTTTACATGGTTCACCTCTGACAACTCAACTCAATGATTTCCAGATGACTCTACCTAATACCAGTAGGGGACCGTCTCTTAAAAGATTCACCTGCAAGTGTACTGCATTCTTAGTAAAAACCATTTTTAACATAATAATAATACATTCTAAATAATACAACATTTAAATGGATCAAGCGTAAATATATATCCACCACACAGTTGGTAAAATCTCCAGTATCAAATAAGTAGTGAAAGTAAAGCAGTATAAATAAGTTTCCAAACACCATAATCAATAATAAATCACCCAATATATATATATATATATATATAACACCCCAACTCAAAACACACATCTCAATCCCATACCCACCAGCTAAGCCATAGTGATCGTTTTAACCTCACGATTGGGAGTTGTAACGGTACCATACCATCCGTAGGATATGCCTTCCTACGAATACCAATCACTTCGCCGAAGCGGATAATCACTGCGCAGTATAATCACCACTCTGCCGAAGCAGATAAATCACCACTCTGCCGAAGTAGATAAATCACTACTCCGCCGAAGCGGATAACATCACTCTACCGAAGTAGATAAACACCACTCCGTTGAAGCGGATAAATACTATGACATCGTCAAATCAATAACAACATCCTCAAATCAACAATATCAATAACCTCATCTCATCAATATCGTCAAAATCCCCAACATCCACCTTTTTCTCTCCAAAACCGACTTTTAAATCCAAAAATCATATTTATCGCTTTTGTTTGAAAACCGTCTAATTTCAACAAAACTATTTTTTCACTTTCTTTTAAAACCACCAAATTCAACAAAACTTATTTTTCAACTTCCTTTTAAAACCACCATAATTTAACAAAAATCTATTTCCTCAACTCACCAAAAATCTGCTTGATCCATATCATTTATAAAATCATACAATCCAAGTAAAACCATTTCATACACATTTATATATAAAAATGGTTTAGCAAGAAGAGAAGTACACTTACCTGATATTCTGCTCTCAAAAGTTCCACAAAAAATCCGCTACTGAACTTTCGACAATTTTGAACCTATTTGTAATAAGGCCTAAATTAATATTATAGAGAAAATAACTTAATTATACAATGTAATCCCTACGTTCATAAATTTCCAATTCCCCACGTTTTGATATATGAACATGTTGTTCGACTAGTTTAGTGTCGTTAAAATTTACGATTTACGTCTAATTCATATAAACGATCTTATTGTTTATTATTCTCATTTTGATATTTTAAGGTTAGAAACTATATTTAGAATTTATAAAATAAATTAGAAAATGTTACCCGTTCCGAACCGATCGTGGATTTTCCTAAAATTTCATGTATTTTTTATTCTGCTCCCTACCGCCTAAGCGACGTCCCACCGCCTAGGCAAACGAGTGACTGTTTTTCCCTTACTCTCAACTGCACACTGCAGTTTCACTACTTGAGTGAAAATCCACCGCTTAGGCGAACGAGTGACTGCTTATCCCTTTCTCTCAACTGTACACTGCAGTTTCACCGTTTGAGCGAAAATCCACCGCTTAGGCGGTAAACGTCTTCCTCCTCCTGCTTTGTTTTGAGATCTCAACCACCTCTCTTCCTCTCTTCTCACCATCGACTCACACCTACACAATACAACACACCCAAACCTCACAACCACACTCCCACAGCATATACATCACACACATCAGAAACAAACACATACACAACAGTGGACTTTAGACACACACCGCCACGGCTTTTCCCTCTTCCGTTTTCTGCTTCTGTTTCCTGTTTCTGTTTAAACCAGCTGCTGACCAACGAGGAGCTCCGATCACGCCATTGACCACCGGCCACCCCATACCATTCTGCACACACACATTGTGATCACACACATACACACACTCCGACGATCAGAACACGCACATACACTGCCGGAGGAGCAGAACACACCCACACATTTTGATCAAACCCACGCACGCACACGATCGCCGGCCAAAACAGAGCGGAACACACACAACACACAGTAATAGAGCACACCCACTTACCGGAGACGAGGCATCCACACCGCAAGCCCATCGCCAGCGACTCTCCTATCTCTTCTTTATCTTTCTTTCTCTTCGGTTCTGGATTTTTCTTCCCCCATTTTCTTTGTATGTAACTATATATATACATATATACACATATGCGTGTGCTCAACCGGCCGGACAATGCCCATGCCTCCACTTTACCAATCCCCCAATCTCTCTCTCTATATATATATAAAATGAAGATATTTTTGAAATATTACACAAACGTCCTTCATTTTTAGTTAGGATAATAATTAAATCCCATTCTTAAGTTTTAATGTTTATGTAAATTATAATTTAACCCCTAAAATTTTAATTCACATAATTAATATCGTAGTTCACCCCAATATTTTCAAAATATTTTTAAAAACGTGACTTAAATTATTCGTATATTAAAAATCGGGGTCTCACAACACTACCCTCCTAAAAGAAATTTCGTCCCGAAATTTTCGTCAATCTACTAGTATGACAAAGTCGCATCTCATGGTTATGTTCGCCTCACGTAATTTTAGAACAACTGTTTCCTATTTAGGGTCTCATAATTACAAGTCGCTCAAAATTTATAATAATTTTATTTCGTTAAAATATACTCATCTATTGCAATATCTTCGTTTGCTGTGATTGATATTATATCCATTTTCCAATGAATAGGGTGCACTTGGTCGATCACGCTAAGCACAAACAACCAACGGTCAGAGAATTTCAATTGATTGAGCCTATTCATTCTGGCTATAAAAAAAAATTTCGTAACCAACAGTTATTTATTTCTTCCAACATTTTTCAGTCAACCAGTTTGCCATGATATCACCATTTTATATTTAAACTAACAACACTTACAACCAAGTGCATAAGCAGTCTAATAAGCACAAATAGCTCAAAATTATCAATCTCAGTATCTGCCTTAGAATTTCAATTCTCTTACAAATATTCCTAATATTACCGATAAATCTTTTGCACCACGCCAAAATTATATAAATATATTTTAAATAACCTCCAAGACATAACAATGTCCTTCCACACATAGATATCCCCAACCACCTCGCCACATATCCAAAAACATCCAACGAGTTATCTATAAGAATTCCCTTCATACCTCCACATTTAATCGAGTCCCTAACAAGGTCACATGTTTTAATTTTCTTTCAATATACTCAACATGCATCAAACTTATATTCACGTATAAATATGAATCGAAGGACATAGATACGTCCCATTTACAAAAAATTGATACATCTAAACAATTATTGGTTACTGACTGTAACATATTGTATTATCAGTACATATCAACTCATGGACATTTCGAGTTATTCTTTTCCCATGAAATCTTAATAACCTCCACATGCCATCTCCGCTTATTGTTACCAGTGATCCAATACATCTAGTTATGTTCTCCTATCTCAGTTTGGTCGATTTGATTTAACATCCTGTATCCTTTTCAGATAGCGCTTTATACAATGCCACCCTTGATCATAAAAAGGTGTTTATTATTTTAACAAATTCTATCGGTGACACATAATTAGCCTTACTATCAGAAAATTTCAAAACACAACTTCTTAACCTATCCTTCCATCATCTTAATTGCACTTCCTGATAAACCGTTAATCCAATAAATGAAACGAGGTATCAACTTTCAATTGGGCACCCTAAGGAGTATGGAAATTTGACCCCAATGTTAAAATAACTATCGGCCCTTGATACTACAGTTTCCCCTATGCAGCTTTTCCAATAGAGAGTTTATTATCTGGAATTAATTATCTGCCTTTCCATATTTACGACATGTCGGCTTTTTCGACGATAATTATTACATATAAAATTCACCATTTAAGATATCACCATTCAATACTGCATTTCAAACTCCTCTACGAATTATATCAGACAATGGCAACTTACTTTAATTTGATAAAAATTATTTCCCAATTCACACTATAACGACAACACTTAAAATTTCATAATTCCAATTCAGGAATTTCGAATATCTATAAGTTCATGTATCAACATATGTTAAATTTTCGATCCAGGAGCAACTAATCATTACCGAACATATCATTCAACGTTCATAATTCATTGGACTACGCTCCTGATGTCATTCTAGAATAGCTGTGCTAACCCACCTGGATATTGATGCTCGACCCTAACTTGCTAACAGACAAGACACCTGGCAACCCATTCTACAAATTTTTTATTTTTATTATTTTTTATTTTTTATTTTTATTTTTTTATATTTATTTTGGAATCATTTACCAAACGAGTGTCACTAGAAACACACCATCTATTTTCAAACATCAGGACTTCATCATATAGTTAATATTACTGAGGTATTGCATATCTTATTCTCGGCACCTCTTTTAAGGTCTCTTCCGTCAATTGGCATTATTGAATCTACGCACTTTATTTCAAATCCTTAAAACTTCATCATTCTTTTGGACATGCTAATCAACTCTACTGTCAATTCCCACTGCATCGCTAAATCTTCTTAGCTGGACATCCAATTTTTACATTTCTATAATACGGTCAATCAATGCCATATCAAAATTCCAAACAACACTACCATTCAACCAACCGCCCACTAAACCTACAATGGTTTCAACTCAACTCATAAATTAATATGAACTATCAACTTACCAATTTCCAACCCGAAATATTTACTATAGTCAGCCATATGTCCATCTTTTATTCTCTTAATCTCTAATCTTTCCCAACTGGACATCTTACTTCTGTGCTTCTACCCTACCATTTATACATATCAATTCCACATTTAAAAGCTCAGTTAGAGTGGTCATCCGACCAACTGCCCAATAAACTCACTAAGATCCCAACTTGACACGTACACTGGTATGAGTAACCCAATACGTCCGACTTAAAACACAAATTCCCACATACAGGAAATGTCAAAACAAATACAATCACTACTAGCTCCAAAAGTTTTCAAGTTTCAGTCGCTGGTTCTCAGCCTTTTCCATATTCCGTCAATTCACCACTTTGACTCTTTTTGGATTCTCTTAAATACTATGCCTCTAGAGCACTAGTCCCAAAATTTACCACCGATTAAACCAATACTCATATTTATTGCATTTAGCATACAATTTGCTTTTATCTTAGCATTAGTAACATACTCTAAAAATGTTCTACAAGCTCTTTTCTGCTCTCGACCGAGTCACCGTTTTCACCACATTATAGTCTCTAACCTTCAACTCATAATACCCTCAATCTAATATCCTGGTCTTTTGCAAGTCGATCTTACAAACCATCCATTTTAACCGATAAGTACCAACGCTAGATCTTCCTAGATAAAACACCAGGTCCACGTAAATCATGAATTAATGATCCAAAATTATTGTAACGACTAGGTTTCCTAGGGGCCGTCACAAGGCTTCTCCTATAGAGACTTCCTAAACCGAAAACCAATTTACTCACATTTCCACTATTCGACCAATTTTTAATTTCTAACAGCATGGCGACCACCTTTAAAGTCCCCAAAGTAAAAAAATTCCCAAAACCCAAATTCTTGCATTTTATCAACACGACTATATTTAGCCAACTTAGTGTGTCGAACATTCACCTCTTAAAATTATAGAACTTATTTTTACAACAACTACAGTTACTAATCACGCTTACTAGCATCCTAACGTTTCTTTTAGAAACTACATGGGGAAAATCCCTAGCGACTAAAATATCTTCCACCTAACTTGTTCTGACTAGTGCCCAATACCTACATACCGTATCCTGATATCCTTTCTTTAACACTTTTCTGACCTCTCGGACTCATTATCAACCCAACTGGGGTACTAATTTTTCCTTCCCAACAATACGCCCTTCGATTTCTTTTAAACTTTGGCTCTACCTCAAATAAACGAACTCTATTTATGCGCACTTATTTTCATCCAGACTCAAATTCTCGACTATTTTCGACATATGATTTTCTATTATGCTTATTATATCTACAAGTTTCATAAACTTTTACTCTACTTTCCCGTCGATCTAGAACGTACTACCTTCTTGTCCCAGTTTTCTCACCTAATGTAACTCTCTTTGTTTTAATATCATTATAAGATGCCTTTCATATTGCCTAGAGGGTGATATTATACTTATTTGAATGTCATTTCGTATTCCAACTTAAATGTGTTCTATTATACAAGCTAATATTTTAATAACGACTTATTGGATGACTTATTGGATACTACCGATAGTTATCTCATCGCCACCCAATACACATATAATCGTTACTCATATAAAATGCCATATTTTCCAATTATTAATACTCCCACACTCGTGATTCACCCATGACCACTACCAATAACACAACACCACCCTAATCCACCAACTGACAATATCACTATTTTGTTGCATCACTACCCACCAACAAGACAACCCTCCAAGCACAAAGCCAATGCACTAACTAATGTAATGAAAGAACTAATACTCACGTATCTAATTCACCTATTGACACCCTATCTTACGTCCCCTACTGACTAGACGACTGACACATCCTCCTATCTCCTAGTCTTCTACTGACACAACCACTGGCAAGTCTACAGAACCTATAACCTAGGCTTTGATACCAAAATTGTCATGACCCATTCTGGACACCTGTCATCCCATGGCCGGCGTGACGACAACATGACATCACCTTTTACATTTAATCTTCTTATACATTACAAAATGCATAAATTACTATACAATTTTGTTATACAAGACATACATAATTTTTCTCTTTCACATGGTTCACCTTTGACAGCTCAACTCAACGATTTCCAGATGACTCCACCTAATACCAGTAGGGGACCGTCTCTTAAAAGATTCACCTGCGAGTGTACTGCATTCTTAGTAAAAACTATTTTTAACATAATAATAATATATTCTAAATAATACAACATTTAAATAGATCAAGCGTAAATATATATATCCACCACACAGTTAGTAAAATCTCTAGTATCAAATAAACAGTGAAAGTAAAACAGTATAAATAAGTTTCGAAATACCATAATCAATAATAAATCACCCAATATATATATATAAAACACCCCAACTCAAAACACACATCTCAATCCCATACCCACCGGCTAAGCCATAGTGATCGTTTTAACCTCACGATTAGGAGTTACAACGATACCGTTCTATTCGTAGGATATGCCTTACTACCAACACCAATCACTTTGCCGAAGCAGATAATCACTGCGTAGTATAATCACCACTCTACCGAAGCAGATAAATCACCACTCTGCCGAAGCAGATAAATCACCACTCTGTCAAAGCGGATAACATCACTCTACCGAAGCAGATAAACACCACTCTGCCGAAGCGGATAAATACTATAGCATCGTCAAATCAATAACAACATCCTCAAATCAACAATATCAATAACCTCGTCTCATCAATATTGTCAAAATCCCCAACATCCACCTTTTTCTCTCCAAAACCGACTTTAAATCAAAAAATTATATTTATCGCTTTTGTTTGAAAACCGTCTAATTTCAACAAAACTATTTTTTCACTTTCTTTTAAAACCACCAAATCCAACAAAACTCATTTTTCAACTTCCTTTTAAAACCACCATAATTTAACAAAAATCTATTTCCTCAACTCACCAAAAACTTGCTTGATCCATATAATTTATAAAATCATACAGTCCAAGTAAAACCATTTCACACACATTTATATATAAAAATAGTTTAGCAAGAAGAACAGTACACTCACTTGATATTCTGCTCTCAAAAGCTCCACCAAAAGTCCACTACTGAACTTTCGACAATTTTGAACCTATTTGTAATAAGGCCTAAATTAATATTATAGAGAAAATAACTTAATTGTACAATGTAATCCTTACGTTCATAAATTTTCCATTCCCCACGTTTTGATATATGAACATGTTATTCGACTAGTTTAGCGTCGTTAAAATTTACGATTTACACCTAATTCATATAAACGATCTTATTGTTTGTTATTCTCATTTTGATATTCTAAGTTTAGAAACTATATTTAGAATTCATAAAATAAATTAGAAAATGTTACCCATTCCGAACCGATCGTGGATTTTCCTAAAATTCCATGTATTTTTTATTCTGCTCCCTACCGCCTAAGCGACGTCCCACCGCCTAGGCGAACGAGTGACTGCTTTTCCCTTACTCTCAACTGTATACTACAGTTTCACCGCTTGAGCGAAAATTCACCGCTTAGGCGATAAACGTCTTCCTCGTCCTGCTCTATTTTGAGATCTCAGCCACCTCTCTCCCTCTCTTCTCACCATCGGCTCACACCCACACAATACAACACACCCGAACCTTATAACCACACTCCCACAGCATACACATCACACACATCAGAAACAAACACACACACAGCAGTGGACTTTACATACACACACCCACGGCTTCTCCCTCTCTCTCTTCCTCTTTCGTTTTCTGCTTCTGTTTCCTATTTCTGTTTAAACCAGCCGCCGACCAACGAGGAGCTCCGATCATGCCATTGACTACCGGCCACCCCATACAGTTTTGCACACACACACACACACTGATCACACACATACACACACTCCGACGATCAGAACACGCACATATACTGTCGGAAGAGCAGAACACACCCACATATTTCGATCAAACCCACGGACGCACACGATCACCTGCTAAAATAGAACAGAACACACCCACTTACCGGAGACGAGGCATCCACACTGCAAGCCTACCGCCGGCGACTCTCCTTTCTCTTATATCTCTTCCTTTCTCTCTCTTCTTTCTCTTCGGTTCTGAATTTTTCTTCTCCCATTTTCTTTGTATGTAACTATATATATATAGACACACACACACACACATATATATATACACATATGCGTGTGCTCAACTGGCCAGACAATGCCCATGCCTCCACTTCACCATCCCCCAATCTCTCTCTCTATATATATAAAATGAAGATATTTTTGAAATATTACACAAACCTCCTTCATTTTTAGTTAGGATAGTAATTAAATCCCTTCTTAAGTTTTAATGTTTTTGTAAATTATAATTTAACCCCTAAAATTTTAATTCATATAATTAATATCGTAGTCCACCTTGATATTTTCAAAATATTTTTAAAAATGCGACTTAAATTATTCGTATATTAAAAATCGGGGTCCTATAGAACACACACAGATCACACACATATCCACACATACTCCGTTCATATACACACAACAAAACACGCACATGCCGGATTAAACCCGAAACATACACACACTTACTGGCGACGACCACACATCGTCGAACCTGTCTCTCTCTCTACCGCCAACCCATCTCATTCTCTCTCTAGCTTCTCATCTCTCTCTCTCTCTCCCTTATCGAACCTTCTCCCCTCTTTCTATTATGTATAGGTATATATGTGTGTGTGTGTGTGTGTGTGTGTGTGTGTGTGATTCAAATGGCCGGACGACAAGTGGCCTCTCCTCCTCCATAATTTTTTCCACCGCCTCTTTATGTGTATATATAATATATATATATTTATACCAAGCCTCCCTTTTGTTTAGGTAAGGTATTATGTAAGCCCATGTCTAATTTTGAATATTTATAAAGTTTACAATTTGACCCCTAAACCTTTTTAAATCTACTCATTCAAATCGCAAACCGCCCCGCTATTTTAATTAGAAGGGTAATTAAACCCATTCTAAATTTTAAATGTTTAAATTTACAAATTAACCCCTCAACTTTTTAAAGATTAAATCGAAATTAACACCATCAATCCCGTTATTTTTGAAATATTTTAAAATGCGACTTAAACTGTACGTATATCAAGGATCGAGGTCTTACAAGTCCCAAGAGTTTATCCTGTCCGAGGATTCTGAACACGACAACCACTATTAGAAAATATCACTTCAAATCCTAATTCACAAAGTTGCCCAACAGACAAGAGATTTAAGGTGAGTTTCAGAATCAAATATGTATCAGGAACAGAAAGATAAGAAGTAGAAACCTAACCGGTATGAGTAATACGCATTTGAGAACCATCAGCAGTATGAATACTAAGGATATTTATAGTGGAGATTTTGGTTGAAAAATTATGGGAATCAGATGTCATATGATTGCAACAAGCAGAATCAAAGAACCAATAAGAGTTATCTGTAGTAAGTGAGAGGGCAGGGGAAAGGTTTGTACCATTACCAATGTTGGAGAAGATATGAAGGAGGAGTGAGGCCAGATCTGCAATAGACATGGTGACAATAGTAGAGGTAGGATCCGAACGTTATTTGATATTGATAATGAGCGAAGAACCCACAGACATCACTATTGAGCCTGGAGAAACTATTGTCACGAATGGATTTAGGATGCTGAAATTATCCAGGAACCGATCTATACTTGTGAAGAATCGATTGAGAGCCCCTTGAACCGAACAAATCTCTCAAATCAACAATATAAAGAGAACTATACTATATGATTCAAATTTGATTTGACGAAGATTACAAAAATATCCGGAATGCTAAAATTATCCAGGAACCAATATTGAATCTTCAAGGACCGGGTAAAAAATGGGTAAACCAGTATAGGAATCACATGGATATAATAAAAAGTATATTATGTGAGTCTCCAACCAAAAAACGGAGACCAAAAATAGAATCAGTACGTCGAAAAATCCCAAGAACCGGTCCAAGTTTGCATAAAATCAGTCAACAAAGGCCTGAACCGGGACAAAGAAGGTACTAATGACATGACAAGGGTTGAGGAGACAATAGGGCACTAACATGGTAGTAATACTGATGCGTCAGATGATCAACACTGGTATGGTATGGGTCAACGGTGCTGTGGCACTGACTGTGTACTAATGTGGCGCTGAGGTGGCGACGGTTAACGATGATGTGGCATTGGTCAACGATGATGTAGCGCTGACTGGGTACTGTGATGGCACTGACTTGGTGCTGAGTTGGCTCAGATGTGGATTGCTAACGGGGCTTTTAGGGCTGACGAGGCAGCTGGTGGGCAAAAGGCAAAGGAAGGCTGTGCGTAGATCTAATGTGCCACCTATTTGTTGCGCGTAAACAGTAACCTGGTGATGAGCATTATGTTTTTGGAATCGTCTCATCGAGACAGTTCCAATGGTATATTATATGATGGATTTTGAGCCTTCGTTGAGGCGGTAGAGCTCAAAATCTGAGACGTCGCAGTTAGGGGCTACTGCAGGCTGTTGGTGGCGCGTGTGAGTTCGTTGATACTCTGATAGGGTGATTTTGGTGGCGTTGGAGTGGTGATGAAACCTATAGCAGTGACGAAAAATCGCGAGAGAAAACAGATAGCAGCGGCGGAAACTTTAGGGTTTCGAAAAAATTGTTTAGATAGAACATGTTTAGGAAAAACTTGCTCTGATACCATATTACGATAATTGAGAAGTGGAGAATGAACCATGTATACAATGGATCGGGAGGAAGATGTGAAGGCTATGGATTCCGTCGGGAGAGGGGTTGAGCCGATAGAATGTCGGTGTTCCTCTTGGATAATGAAATTGAAGGCCTTGCAAACAGTACAAAGAGAATCGATCATCAAGATTTGAGCACGCACAACAGCAAAGGAGTCATTAAGACCCATGAAAAATTGCATGAGGTATTTTTGTTGCTGAAAATCAATCTATGATTTCATACCAACAAACGGGAATCAACTGGTAATCTTTGAGTTCATTCGAAAGAATTTTCAAATTTGTAAATTAGAGATTGACCTCGAGAGAACCTTGAGAGAGGGCAACAAGTTGTTGTTTGATTTGAAAAAATCTAGGAGCATTGCTTTGACGGAAACAAGCATGGAAATCGTTCCATACTTCCTGGGCAGTGGCCATGTAGAGGAGACTATGACCAATTTTTTTGTCAACTGAGTTTAGAAGTCAAGAGGTGACCATGCTATTACATCGGGACCAAGCACCTAAAGAAGGATCGTTCGGAGGAGGCTGCTGAAGAGTGCCATCAACGAAACTGAGTTTGTTCTTGACATTGAGAGCCATAAGCATCGCATGGTTCTAGGTATTGTAATTAGGGCCAGTAAGAACATGAGTGACAAAAATTAATCTCGGATGATCACCACTATAAAGAAAGAAGGACTGTGAATATTATCCATGGATGGAATCCAGTTGAGATTGAGTAGTAGTAGAATAAGAGGGAGGGGCAAGAGGCTGAAACAGGTTATTGGTGTTGGTGGTTTGTTGATTTCCCCCATAAGCCATGGATGGACCGAAATAAAACAGCCAAGCATAGAGCGCGTGTGAGCCACGTACGGTGAATAGGAGCTCCAAGATTCGGGAAATGTGTTGTCGGTCTGAGCGCCGATCCAGACGGCGAGTTGAATGTCTCCTGATACTCTGAGTGTCGATCCCAAATGGGGATCTCAATCGTCGAATCAGCTGATTCTAGAGTTTATGGGTGAGAGCGAATATCTGGTTCCACTAGATTTGGCGACGGCTCACCGGGCTGATAAATCGCCGGTATGGACCGGACGTAGTGGTTTGACGTCCGAATCTTCACTTAGGAACTTTCATTTGGTGCGAGTCCAAGAGCTTTGATAATTCAGTTGAACAAATACCGCATCGGCTCAATGATCGTACGCCGGAATTTTCTCAGGCACGTTGGAAAATCTTACCGGAATCACTCTCGGCAAATAATCTCTGTTCGGCTAAATAATAAAGAGAGATGGAAGACGGTAGTGGCCATTGATTGATTGGTGGTTGTTCATCGGTGATGTGATGGCCGTCCATTGGTGATGTGGTGGCCGGTGTTGTGTTGAGGGAGGTGGTATCATTTGGGTTTCTTCCAGGAAGAAGACGATGATAGGTGTTAAAATACACATTTGACCCTCAAGTTTTAAATGAAAAATAAATTGGGCCCAATTAAAATTTTTAAAGGGTACAAATGTAATTTAACAGTAATTAACTGAAAACTTAACTGAGGGGCCAAGTTAAAATAAAAATGAAATATTAAGTATCAAATGTGTCTATTTTTAAATACAATGGTTCAATTGATCACTAACTTTATTTGAGAAGAACCAAACATATCCTTATCCCAAAATATATTTTTAAAAATAGATGGGTGTTAGTGAATTTTTATAAAAATAAAACCATATTTAAAAAAATAAAAATAAGTGGAGGTCATTCATATCTTTATTAAAAATAAAAAATAAAAATCGGTTAACAGTATTTTTAAAATGACCGGATAAGTTTGTGGTTTTAGATAAAATAAGGGGATGGTAAGTGATATAAACCCTTATTATTATTACAGTTTTCATGTATAAATAGCAGCTGATCGCTAGAGAAGTAACCAATATCATAGAGAAGTGAAAAAGAAAAGTGAGCTAGAGATCAGAGATATATATATATATATATATATAGAGAGAGAGAGAGAGAGAGAGAGAGAGAATGGAGATGGAATTTCCAATGTTTGTGGTGTTCCAAGTAGCCAAGAGCGGCAAATATTTGCAGTACCGAAAGGAAGATACGCAGGTGCATGGGCTTATCCGTTTAGCCGAAGGAGGAGAGGGGGTCCTGAGCCCCTACGCCAAGCACCAGGTGGTGATGCCGAAGAATAAGAAGGGATGGGTTCACATACGGTGTTGTTACAACAACAAATACTGGGTAAAAGAGTCAGATAGCAGTTGGTGGATTGCTGCGACGGCCGATGAACCCGAAGAAGACGAATCCAAGCAGTCGTGCACGTTGATCAACCCCCAATTTTTCGACGGTAAAAGCTGCACATTGTACCACGTTGGGGCCAAGGATGTTTTGGCCGGACGGCACTACAATGGCTCCGATTATTACTTGCAAGCCGCAACCGGCTTCTCCGATCAGTTCATAGTTATCGATTGGGAATCACTGGTGAAGTTGCCCAAACATATTGCTTTCAAAGCCGACAACCGCAAGTACATCCGCGACCCCATGGAAATAACTGTAGCGTGCGAGTCCAACGACTTGGGAGATCTGACGGCTGGATACGAGGTCTTCACCAATCCCGACGGAAGCATCCGCATAAAGTCAAATCACACCGGAAAATTTTGGATTCGCATCCAATACGATTGGATAAGTCTCGACGCCGAAGACTCCTCCTCCAACACATTGTTTTTGCCAATCAAAATGGACAACAACGTCGTTGCTCTTCGAAACATGGGTAGCAACAAATTTTGCACGAGGGTTATCTTTGCGGACATAAGCTACCTCCGCGCCAACTCCTCCACCATTACTAAGGAGGCACTACTAGAGGTTGAAGAGCTCGTGCTATCAAGGAACTTCTACGATGTCAACTACGACCTTGCACACGCTAAAATCGATAAGAAAATTGTGATCGTAGTAGCAGAAGGCTATGCGGTCAATGCGACCAATGAATACAAGATGGTGGAAGTGAAGTTGTCGTACAAAGATAAGAAAAGCAATAGATGGAGCACCCATTGTTGTTTGAAGACTGGGTTGTTGAAGGCCAACTTAGAAGCCAGCATTCCATTCCTGGGAGAAGCAGAGGTCGAATTTTCAGCTGAGGAGTTTGCAGGTGAGTACGGGTGGGGTGAAACGTTGGAAACGAATAGTACTGTGGACGCTCACTACGTGGTCGATGTGCCACCCCAGACTTCTATGAAGGTAATTGTGATGGTGACAAAGGGATATTACGAGGTTCCTTTCTCCTACCATCAGCGCGACATCCTTTTTAATGGTGAAATTGTTACTTCTCGCCAGGAAGATGGAATTTACAATGGAATTAACTATCTCAACTTCCAGTACCAGCACGTAGAAACAATGGCTCCTAGTGGTTGTAAGTTTGTGCCTTAACTACCTCGGACTCGAATCAGGAACCCCATTAATCGAAGCTATCTCGTGATACTTCCTGTCTTGTTGGTCGGCCAACTACTCAACTGTGTTTCCCTAGATAAATACCTTTTGATTTGGTTGTATTTGTTTGCAGTCCAATAATCGATCATGACACTATTATCATGTATCGAATGATTGTCTTTTGTTTGTTTTGTTGTTGAGTACTTGTACATTTCTACCTACGTCGTCCCAATCTTTTTGGTGTTCTCTCTCGCTTCCATTTCCACTATAACAAAATTCAAAATTCACTTTTAGTGATATTAAATTTGTCTTAACATATATTATTTTGAGTGCGTTAAGCATGAAACAATTAAAAATTGTTCTATAAAAGTCTATCTCAATAATTTATAAGGACAATTATTTTGTCGTATTAATTTATTTGTTAGAATAATTTTTTATTTTTTTTTATTTTATATTTTTTAATATTTATCTTATTAAATAAATATTATAAAAATATTGTGATTGAATGTCTCAATAAGAATTTAAAAGGACACTATTTACAAATTGTTTCTAAAAATGTTGTCATAATATATAGTTTTTGTTGTAGCGTTTGTTTTCTATTTGTGATTGAGAACATGTTTGGTTATCACTACTACAATAAACTGTTTCTATCTCGCTTGGTGAGTAGGATTTATCTCTTTTTTTTTTGTCTAAATTGTGATTATAAAAAACATCAGTAACATATAATCTTGCTTCAAATTTATTATGTGATAATATATATTTTTAACTCTATCTTTTAAATAAATGTGATAAAAAATATTTCGTTTTAATCATATTAATTATTTAAAAAACGAGATAATAAGATGCTTTGATTTCTTTCTTGAACAGAAAACTAGTAGAATTGACAAAACGAAAGAATAAAATGAAGGGTGTGGCACACCCTTTCAAAAAATAAGCTACCTATCACCATCAATTCCTCTTTCATGAATCACTTTAAGAACCTAAAATTCTTTAACTAAAGTGTGAGGCAAATTTTATTTTAACCTTTAAGTATTGATATATTTTAAAATAACTTGTTAAAACTATGAGGGTTCAAATTGAAACACAAGAAATTTCTTGAATCATATAAAAATATAACAATACTTAAAAGGTTTAAAATAAAATTTGCCTCACACTTTAATTGAAGAGTTTTAGGTTCTTAATGGGCTTCAAATGAAAGAGGAATTGATGGTGATAGGTAACTCATTTTTTAGAAGAATGGGCCACACCCTTCATTTTATTCTTTCCTTTTATCAATTCTACTAGCTTTTTGTTCCAGAAAGAAATCGAAGCATCTTATTATCTCGTTTTTAAATAATTAATATGATTAAAACAAATAATTTTTTATCACATTTATTTAAAAGATAAAATTAAAAATATATATTATCACATAATAAATTTAAAGCAAGATTATATGTTAATGATAATATTTATAATCACAATTTAGACAGAAAAACAAGATAAATCCTATTCACCAAGTGAGATAGAAATAGTTTATTATAGTTCTAATAACCAAACATGTTCTCAATCACAAATAAAAGACAAACACTACAATAAAAACTACATATTAGGACAAAATTTTGGAAATAATTTGTAAATAGTATCCTTTTAAATTCTGATGAGGGTATTTTTGGACACTTCTGAGTTAGCACTTGGGACCCAGCCACGTGTCAACCCTCGCAATGACAGGGACGCATTCTGAAATCCACAATGCCACGCTGGAGCATACACCGACTACGGCTCCTCCCTGGAATCTCATTTGCACTCAGGGAGGAGCGAGGAGCCCTGCAGGGACGTGCCGCTCTAAGCTCTGTGCCGTGCCCTGGGTGGTCAGTTTCAGGGACTCAGCTGTTCACCTCGACCAGCTCCCCCTTTCACCTTGTTTCTTCTCCAAGACTCCACAGATCTCTGCTCTTATCCACCAACTCACTGTCGTAGGCTTGACAAAGGCCCGCGGGCTTCACCAAATGGGCTCAAAAGCTCAAGCCCAACGATTATCTCCTAAACACCCCGAATTATCGGCTAAACACAGTGTTTCGACTAATTAACCGTGTTTAGGCCCGACTAATCATATCTAACGCCTATATATATCGAGGGCTATGTAAGCCCGAGGTACACTTGAATGACTTACATTACATGTGAGTTCATTTGTTTGCTTGCTATATTTTGTACGTTTTCTCTCTGAGCACTGATTACCACGCCGGAGGAGCTTTACCGAGACAAATCCCGGTCTGAGCCTTCTGCAGGTACACTCCCTTATGAGCAGGATTCTAGACATAGCAGGTCAGTCTTCCCAGGACCCAGCACAGCTCACGCGAGGATTTTTCAACCGACGACTCCACCTTAGTAAGAGGATCCACCTGTCATCCGACTAGACCATACTCGAGGTGTGTACCAGTTTTATGCACCAACAGTTTGGCGCCGTTTGTGGGAACCGAGCAAAAAGCCTTCCCCTAATCACTGCTTTCTATTCAGCTGAGCTTAAGTGATCACAAGGTCTAGTTAGATAGACATAAAATAGAAGAACGAGAAGGCATGTCAAAAAATCCAAGCGCATACCCTCCAGTTCCCACCAACGAGGATAACGACACCCTCCATGGTCAGGCAGGAGTATCAACTCTGCCACCTGGGGCTGTGGGATAGACCTCAGGCGCTATGGATGCATCTCGGGTTGATCTCCTTGAACGCCAAATGCAAGAGTTCAAGTCGTATTTACTGCTCCTCCTCACGTGCCTACTGTTAACCCCCATCTAGGGGGAACTATCTCTTCTGACTGTGGGGCCCGAAGAGTGACCCCAAGATCACGATGCTCGTGTGGAATCTTCGAATGGGCTTATGCCCGAGGGCCGCTCTCCACCTTGCCATATTGGGGCTACCGGACTGGAGAGCCCCCCCCCCCGGCGGCTACGTCAAGATCCCATTCTCTATGAAGACATGGTGCCAGGGACTGACCAGGGCTACCCTTGGGCTCAACTTCCCAGCCACGCAGTAAGGTCAGACCTGAGGGCCCGTCGTGGGCAGGACGAGGTGCCTACCTGCCACCTTTGCGCCACCACGGCGTCCGAGCAGTGGCCAACTGTGAGCATGCAACTCAAAGGTGGAGACAAGCAGTTTTTCATCCTACCAGAGATGGAGACGAGCACCCTCCAGCTTGTCTCCAACAACGGCATTCTGACAGCCTGAGTCGTGGATAAGTCTCCAGATTCGCGTCCCAACTCTGGTGTCGCGAGTGATTCTCCACAGTTACATTCCTACCCCTTGAGTCGTATCCCGACTCTCGGCGTCACGAGTGATTCTCCACGGCTGGATTCTGATTCCTTGAGCCGTGTCCTGGCTCTCGGCATCGCGAATGATTCTCCACTGTTGTATTACGAACCCCTGAGTCGCGGATAATTCTCCACCCAACATCTTGACTCTCAACGTCGCAAGTAACTCTTTGCAAGTCTTATCCCAAGGCTCAGCATCGAGGGTGACAACCAGACCCTCTCTGGAAGTCAATAGTCCATACCTGGGGATAGACCAAGGTCATCCACCAAGGGAGGGGCATTGATCGGGTCTGAGGACCTGTAGCCAAGTACTTTTCCCTACCAGTCGACTATGAGTCCGACATTCTAAAAGGGAATGTGCTCGTGCATGGACTAAATGGAGATAACCTGAAAGGGTTCTTGAATGAGCCTGACTACGGAGAACTCGTCGATGACCGGCCACAGGGATCCAACCACAGTGTTGCGCCCCTGTGGACCAAGAGGATCATCTACCCTAGAAAACCCTACTCCTAAGTCCACAATACTATTTCCTTACAATCAGCTCGTGTCCCAGACTGGGGGGCTAGTGGTCTATGGCCCTGGACAGAGATGAGAAGTTCTTGAAATTTTTGTAAACTTTTCAAAATTTTACGACTCTGAAAACCATGCTAGGCAGAGAATGACCTGACGAAAACGTTGAGATAAATGAGTAAACTCTGAAGTACCCTGACTATGCCGCTCAAAAGCTTACACGCTCGAGTGCAGAAAAACAAGAATAATCCAAAAGGAGTCTACAAAATCCTAAGTCCTGAAAGGGCGATGGTCCGAGCTTAGTCCTCTCCACCCTCGTTGTGAAGAGTGTCCGTACGAGGGGAAGTGGCTTCTATCTCGCCCTTCTCAGCCCCCTCGTCAGCACTTTCTTTCTCGGCATCCCTCTGCTCCACGCCCGTGTACGTGGCATCGTTTGGGGCATCGGTCTCGGTGTCCCATATCTAGAACCATCAAGTTTGACGGGTACCACCCTGTCACACTACTGCTAGCCAGTATGGTTCAGGTAGCGATGGACACCGCCCTACCGTGCTATTCCAAGCCGGCAAGGTCCAGTGACGACCTTCTCCAAGAACGTCGTACAAGAGTATCGTCCAAAAATTTTACCACATCTCCTCGGGCCAGCGTCGTCTAATCCGGCTCCCCCTGTCTTACCGTGCTACCTCAAGCCGGCTAGGCGCAGATGAGAGTCTATCCCAAATTCTCTCCTAAAAAAATTCATAAGTAAAAAAATAAATATATATATATATATATATATATATATATATATATATATATATATATATATATATATATATATATATATGAAAAAAAAAAAAAAAAAAAAAAAAAAAAAAAAAAAAAGTGGAAAGGGACAAGCCAAGGGGCACAGTCCCCAGGGCACTAGTGTCAGCAATGCCCACTATGGGTGCTGGTTACACCAGCGCCCACTGTGGGCACTGGTCCTAGTGCCCACTGTGGGGGCTGGGGTTACCAGCGCTGTCCCCAGTGCCCAAAATGGGCGTTGGTCAGACCAGCGGCCAGTTGGCCGTTGGGGACAACTCAGCGCCTTCCCCAGCGCCCAGCATAAGTGGGTGCTGTCCCCAGCACCCACTTGGGCGCTGGTCAGCCCGGCTGGGCTGTCGCCCAGTGCACGACGGCGCTCGGCCAGCTTCCGGCCACTCGCCGTGTGCCCGCCACCCTGTGGTTCACCTTTATTTTTTTCGTGCTGAACGTCGGTTCGTGCTCAAGGCTTGTTTATGGTAAACGCGTGTCGCCCGGAAATTCGAAAAAATTCGGGGCCGCCTTGCCGTGTTACCTGACCCCGGACCTCGGCAGTATGGGAGCGTATTTCAATTTAGCTTCTCTAAAAACGTTCAACTCTTGAAAACCGTTGCCGTGAAATCGAAAAAATTCGGGGTCACCCTGTAGTGCTACCTGACCCTGGACCCCGGCAGTAGGGGAGCGTATTTCAATTTAGCTCCTCTAAAAAACTTCAACTCTTGAAAAATTTTCGTCCTGAAAATCGAAGATATTTGGGATCGCCCTGCCGTGCTACCTAACCCTGGACCCCGACCGTATGGAGGCCTATTTCGAATAAGCTCCTTGAGAAAAAACTAATTCTTGAAAAAATGTCGATTAGTGGTATTTCTCGCTCTCCAAAGTCTCCAAGACGCCCGTTTCAACCAGGAACTGATATCCCTGACCGCCTCGCTTCTCTCGCTGCACAGGGCTAGGGGGCAACTGATAACAGTATTTTTGGGCACCTCTGAGTCAGCATTTGGGACCCAGCCACGTGTCAACCCTCGCAATGACAAGGATGCATTCCAAAATCCACAACGCCACGCTGGAGCATACACCGACTACGGCTCTTCCTTGGAATCTCATTTACACCCAGGGAGGAGCGAGGAGCCTCGCAGGGACATGCCACTCTAAGCTCTACGCCGTGCCCTGGGCGGTTAGTTTCAAGGACTTAGCCGTTCACCTCGACTGGCTCCCCCTTTCACCTTGTTTCTTCTCTAAGACTTCACGGATCTCCTCTCTCATTCACCAACTTATCGCCGCAGGCCTGACAAAGGCCCGTGGGCTTCACCAAATGGGTCCAAAATCCCAAACCCAATGATTATCTCCTAAATGCCCCGGATTATTGGCTAAACACAGTGTTTCGACTAATTAACCGCGTTTGGACCCGACTAATCATCTCTAACACCTATATATATCAAGGGCTATGTAAGCCCGATGTACGCTTAAATGACATACATTACACGCGAGTTCATTTGTTTGCTTGCTATATTCTGTACATTTTCTCTCTAAGCAATGATTACCACGCCGAGGGGGTTTTACTGGGACAAACCCTGGTCTGAGCCTTCTGCAGGTACACTCCCTGAGGAGCAGGACTCTAGAGATAGTAGGTCAGTCCTCCCAGGACCCAGCACAGCTCACGCGAGGACTTTTCAACTGACGACTCCATCTCAGCAAGAGGACCCACCTGTCATCCGACTAGACCATGCTCGAGGTGTGTACCAGTTTTATGCACCAACAAATTCTTATTGGGACACTCAATCATAATGTCTTTAAAATATTTATTTAATAAGACATTTTAAAAATTATATAATAAAAAAATATTCTAATAAATGTAAACTAATGCGATAAAATAACTGTCCTTATAACTTATTGAGATAGACTTTTAGAAGACAATTTTTAATTGTTTCATATTTAATGCGCTCAAAATAGTATGTTATGACTAATTTAGTGTTGTTAAAAGTGAATTTTGTCGTAGTGAAAGTGTGAGAGAGGACCAAAAATACTGGGATTGGAGGTATAAGTACTCAACAACAAAACAAACAAAAGACAATCATTCGATACATGATACGAGTGTCATGATCTATTATTGGACTGCAAATAAATACAACCAAATCCAAACGTATTTATCAAGGGAAACACAATCAAGTAGTTGGCCGACCAACAAGACAGGAAGTATCACGAGCTAGCTTCGATTAATGGGGTTCTTGATCCGAGTCCGAGGTAGTTAAAGGCACAAGGGGTTTGTCAAAACCCCGTATTCTCCATTTATCTAACTAAGCATGATAAACAAACAATAGGATAAATACAATCAAACTACGAAGAACAATCACAAACGAAACACCGAAATCATCCAAACAACATATTTATAAATATTGTGTTAATCCCTACTACAATCCATATTTGACTTGTGGTCATAACCGTATAAACATGAAATCGAGCTAAACATGCTCACAATATCCTAAGTTAAAGAAATAAGGTAAAAGAATCAAAGAACTTAGCCTCGTCCGAAGATAAATTGCTAAGAACGCTCAACGATCGATTCGCCGTCTTCTCTACTTCGGGATGTGAGCTCCACCTCTAAAACTTCTAAACCCTAGCCTAAATATGGCCTAAGGTGCCCAAATGGTCGGGGGCTCACAAAGAGGGAAGAGGGAATGGTATATATAAGCAAAATATCTCAAAATATCTAAATAAAATATCTAAGCTGTGCAGAGACTCTCCGCCTAGGCAAAGGGTTCCACCGCCTAGGCGGCGACTAGGTCAGTTGGTGACCACCGCGATGGTGGACTTCTTTTACAATTTTACTTCTGAGCTTGTTTTTGCTACCGTTCTTCGACTGCTTTTGATTCGATCTCATCGTTTTCGATCCAGTTTCCTATCTTTTTGCCCGCACACTTGATTTATACAAAAAGTAAGAAAACTAATTAAAACGTAATAAAATACTATGTAAGACCCCGATTTAGCACATATGTCATTTTAATTTCAATTGAGAGCATTTAGAAAATTTCGGGAAAAAAAAAATTGAGTAAAA
Source organism: Eucommia ulmoides (assembly GCA_016647705.1). Lineage (NCBI taxonomy): Eukaryota > Viridiplantae > Streptophyta > Magnoliopsida > Garryales > Eucommiaceae > Eucommia > Eucommia ulmoides. The sequence continues at coordinate 158,211 of JAENRU010000173.1, read as the reverse complement.
ATAAATAAATAATAATAATAATAATAATAATAATAATAATAATAATAATAATAGTAATAATAATAATAATAATGATGATGATAATAATAAATAAAAACAAAATAAAATGATAATTGGGTCAAATTGCAAATTTGGGAACTTATTCTAAATTTGAGATGCACAAATTGTAGTCGAATTCTGAGAATAAAAATTTTAAGGATTGAAATGCAATTTAAGAAAAACTTAAAAGATGAATGAGATTAAAATAAAAACTTAATGGAAGATAGGGGGAGAAAAGTGTAATTTAAACAAAGATTTTTTTTTATATAAAAATATATATAGGTGTATGCGTTGGAGAAACTCAGCCGGCCGGCAGGGAGATCGAGAAGAGTGGAGTTCAATGTGGCAGACAATTGATCAAGCTTACACCACCATTTTTATGCATATATATACACATGCACACCATGTCAATCGCACCACGGAAGAACAACCCATGAATGCAAAAATCTAGAGAGAGGGAAAGAATTGGAGGAGCGGACGCTGTCTTGTGATCGCCGGCAGTGTGGGAGTGTTCGTCCGACGAATTGCATGTGCGTGTTGTCGTCTCCGGTGTGCATCGTCGTTCGACCGGTGAGTGGGAATAATTGGGTCGGCCGATCGGTGTATGACATGTGGGTGTTCTGTTTCTGTTCCTCGTCATCGAAAATGTAGGAGTCGTCCGGCCGTGAAAGTTCCGTCGTGGGTGTGTAAGCATGAGCGGAGTAGTGATCGGCGGGGGAATTCGCCGGTGGAGGTGTTACGATTTACCAGCAATCGTGTGGAGGTGAGTTGTTTGGTTCGATGATGTACATGGGTAGGGACGTTGAAGTGTGTGTGTTTCGGTGCGTGTGTGTGAGCCATCGAGTTCGTCATATGGGTATGAGTGGGATTGTCGCTGTCATGCGGCCGGCGTAGAGGTGTATGAGGGTGTATTTTGTTGTCATGTGTGTATGTGGGTATGTGTGATCTGTTACCAGCAGTGGGTGTACCGACAGTGGGTGTTTGTGTCGTCGTTCATCCGTGACGAAATGGATATGAGTGTTCCGGTGGGGGATGGTGTAGGGCCGACGGTGAGGGCGACGAGGAGTGGGAGGCCTCCGGTGGACGGTAATGGTAGAGAGAGAGAGGATGTGGTCGGCCGGGAGTTGAACTGAAATAGAAACAAAAACAATAAGCGCAAACAGGATGAAAAGAAGGGAAAAAAAATGGAGAAATTGCAAAAACCACCCCGAAAAAATCCAAAACCCATCGCGTGGTCGCCAAACGTTTCGGAAACAGGTGAAATTTCAATCGATTATTAATTTTCGTTAAATTAAATTTTAGTTAGTGTTACAAATCCTAAAATCATAATAATTTCGTGACGATTAATTAATTTTAAGTATGTGGTACATAAAATTAGTAACGATTCGGAATATAGGGTCTGCATTGCATGATTATGATGTTTTAGATAAGATATTAATTTAGACTCTGCCACTATTAGGTTCGCAGGCACCGGCATCCAGATAGAATGTGGTCAGTGTCAGTTTTGCAAAACGGATATCGATGTGAGTTTATTGTCTTCTTGCTAAATTATTTTTGTATATATATATGATGAAATATTGGTTTACTTAAACTGTACGATTTTATAAATTATATGGATCAAGCAGGAGGTGGGTGAGTTAGCAAACTGGATTTCCGGAAGATTTCAGTGGTTTTCGAAAAGAAGTTGAAAATAAATTTTTGTTGGATTCGGTGAAATCAGACGGTATTTTTAAAGGAGAATTGGAAATATCTGTTTTTCTAAAAAAATGCCTGGTTTTCTATAAATAAAGGGTGAAAAAGTGGTTTTGATAAAATTAGACATTTTCTTTAAAAGAAGATGTGAAATATGATTTTTGGATTTAAAAGTTGGTTTTGAGAAAAAGAGATAGACATGGTGATTTGACGATGTTGAGTAGATGATATTTATTGAGTTGTGATTTGATGATGCTGTATTTGATTTGACGATGTCATAGTATTTGTCTGTTTCGGTAGAGTGATGTTATCTGCTTCGGCAGAGTGATGTTATCCGCTTGGGTGGAGTGATGTTTATCTGCTTTGGCAGAGTGATGTTAGACGTTTATACTACGCAGTGATTATCCGCTTCGGCGGAGTGATGGGTGTTTGTAGGAAGGCATATCCTACGGATGGTACGGTACTGTTGCAAATTCCCGATCGTGAGGTTAAAACGATCACTATGGCTAGTCAGTGTGTGTTGTGGTGGAGTGGTGTTTGAGATGTGGTGTTTTACTTACATTAGGTGGTTTATTTTTTTAATTATGGTGATTGGTATGATTTTATACTAGATGGATTTGTATGAAACTTATCTGTATTACCTTATTTTCACTGCTTATATACTGGAGATTTTACAAGCTATGTGGTGTTTATATATTTAAGTTTGATCCATTTAGATGTTGTAGATATAAATTCTTATTATAAAATATTTTTACTAAGAAGACAGTACACTCGCAGGTACAACAGTTAGGAGTCGGTCCCTTACTGGCACTAGGTAGAGCTACGTGATGGAGTCATATAGGCGATTGAGAGAAGCTGTCAAAGGCGAACCTATAAAAGGTTCATGGATAAATACTTTTAGTTAGGAAAATTTCGGGACGGGTGTGTACCCCATAATAGATGTTTGTATTATACAGTGGGTGTACAATGTCATTCATTTGGTTATTTGGGTTTTGGTGATGTCATGTTGTAGTCACTCCAGTCTCGGGATGACGGGTGTCCAGGACGGGTTGTGACATACTATATAAACAATTGAAAACTAACTTAATTCGGTTTGGAAGTACGTAGGTGGATCATACCTATCAACATACATTACAAATGCACAACTATAACATAGAGAGAAAGAACAGAGCATGCATATTTGGTATAGAGAGAGAAGATAATATATAGAAGAGGTTGTCAGTTTCCAAACTCTTGAAAAAGTTGCAAGGCTTGAACAGATACAGAATTCAGGGAATAGAAACATTGGATTATGGGAAGAGAGCATACTTAGAAATAGAAATTTTGGAACAGAAACAGAATTCTGGAATAAAAGTAAAAATTTGGGACAAATAGAACAACTTCTTAACCTACAAATTAAAAAACTGAAAATTCTGCAATTTTAGAAACTAAGGTGAATTTGTTGATACTTTTTTGTTAAGATTTCCTTTCCTATATTTATGTTTTTATTTCCAAATTTTCAGAAAAGAAAAAAAATGTGTGAATAGAAACAGCGTTGGGAATTATTATGACATACAACAACAAATAAAGAAAGGCCTTCAAGAACAACCCAGTTTACTGACATTTCACTTTCTTCAATGTCGAGAATGTGTAGAAAATATTGAAAAAAAATCTATAATACCATGGAAGAAGGCAGAAAAAGAGAATGGAAGAATCAAAAGCCTAAAAATAGATCCCATGTATCTTTTGCAATAATTCTTATACAAAGGTAAAAAAATAGATCATGGTTCATATTCATATCTGAAAAGATGGAGAAGGTTAGAGAGAGAGAGAGAAAAAAAAAAAAAGAATACCTGCACAGGGCGACTACAATTGCAAATGACTCAAAGGTAAAGGGCCACAACAGCAACAATGGCAGATCCTCTAGAAAAGAAGAGGAAAATGTTGTCATTAGTTTAGTATTTTTCTTCCAAGTTTTTAACTTCATAGAAAGCTACATTTAGGTCGAATTTCAAATATTTCGAAAAGTTAAAAAAAAACTAACTAACAATTTTAGATTTCATTACCTAAAACAGAATAGTAAGACGGCATGTGCTTAGTTAGCAGTTTAATCTTGATTAAAAAACCAAAGAAAGATACTTACAGCTCTATTTTGAGAAACAATACCACTAATCAGGACATCTATTGGCACACCATTGATTTTACAGTACCCTAAATAAAATAGAAATATCATAAAAAAACTATACAGCCGAGTGAATTGAACGACAACCAAACCGGACCATAAGAAATGAAGCCGAATTTGACAGCAATCTCAGTCTGTCTTGTTAATTCAGTTAATGTTTCCAATATCATTAGGGAATTAAAACACATTAAACAATTATTACATGCTCAATGCAGTTCCAAATAAAGAAAACAATTAGATCAACTATTATGTAATACTATTTTTTTAATTCAAAATCCACAGAATTTTTCATGAACCAAACAGTGAACGATAGAGATGATATCGATTCCAAAGAAAAAAAGGGTAATACAAAAGGGCGATGATTCAACTATTACAAATTGCTACCACAAATTCAACTATCAAACCTTAAACAATAGAGAGTAAGAAAGTGATGAGAAAAAACCAAACTAAATATATCAAAAAAAAAAAAAACACAGATCTGAATTAATTGAATAATGGGTTTCAGAATAGAAAACACTGAAGCAGTTTTTTTCTTTTTAAAAAAACATAGGAATAAAAAAAAAAGTTGAGAGAAATTACATGTTTGAAGGGAGATCGAGACGGAGAGGGCTTAGAGTCAAAGGTCTTGTCCATGTGAGAACACGTCATCAACGCAGGCTATACACTTACCATCTTCACCCGAACCCAATGCAAAGCCAAATCTCTCATCTCCAAGGAAGCTCTCTGGGCTACTTCTCTGTCGTTTGTCGCCTCCCAATCTGATGTTGTATACTCCATCGTCAGCTACCCCTCCAACGTCCACCACGTTATGTTACAACCCACCACCGGCGCCCTCTTCAGACTCCATCCCGACGGAATCCTTGTCGACTATTTTCACGGGCTGCAAAAAAATATGAATGCATCATAATCTTGACTTCGACTTATCCCAATTAATCATAATTGTGAGTCCAAAGACTGATGAATGTTTCATTTATGTTTTAAAAAAAATGCTAAATGAACCGCTATATATTGGATGAACATTATCATGGAGATAAATGATTTTTCCAGAGTTTATTCAAGAATGTCAGCCATACTCAACCAAAGATATGTCAAAAGGCCAATATGAATGAAATTTTCAGCCATGCTCAACCAAAGATATGTGAAGTCAAGGATCATAAATAACATAAGCTATGGTTTTAAATATGAAGATCTAAACAATTTGTTAGTATACACTAAACAGAAACAACAAACAGAAGCACAAAAGAAGAAGATAATGAAAACATAAACACTAATCAGAAGAAGAAGAAGAATGCCATCAAAGAAGTGACAAAAAAGAGATTCAGAAATTAGGGTTGAACATACCTGAAATTTTTGAAATTTTGGAGAAAAAGAGAAAGAAAAGTTCCTGAAGTCGAAGCTAACTGTTCGAAGAGAGAGAGAGAAATGGACGTCGAATCAGAGGGATCAGAGAAATGAAAACGATGAAACCCAAGTATCAGACAAAACCCAATAAGAGAGAGAGACTCACATTCGCGAAAGGTGGAAATGACCTTATATGATGGAACGGTGGAACCCAAGCATCAATCCTGCAATTATTGTTTGTTAGCCTTGTAATTATCTACTAAAGACCCAATTAGCAATGAAAATTTCAGATTCTATAAATTATGCATACCTTTAGTTGTCCAATTTTACAACATTAGTACCTGAAATTATAGACTCCATTAACCCAATTTTAGATCTAGGGTTCAAGCTAACGAAGAAATATAGAAGCCGCTAAGCTCCCAACAACAAAACACAGTGAAATCATGCGATATTTGACAATTAAATGAATAAACAAATTGAATCTTCAAGGCAAAACATACCTAATCCACCGAAATAAATAGACATCCAATTAGCCTTACCCTCGGCCAGAGGTGAGCGGTGACAGAGCGGCGAGTAAGACGTCGATGGCGATGGAAGAACACGGCGACGCGATGGTGATGGAGACGGTGACTGCGGCGTGGCATTAGCGAGGAAGATTGAGATATGGTGGAGATGGTGATGGAGATCAGTGAGAGTGAGAGTGAGATAGAGAGAGAGAAAGAAGGTAAGCAACGGTAGAGATAGAGAGAGGGTTGGATTATTCAGATACTATAGATCTGAACGTGACGGTCAGGATGGCGATGGTGGTGCGCGGCCATGCCCGACGATAGAGCAACGATAAAAACGACCTTTGCAGACCTTTGTTGCTCTGCTTGTGTGTTGTTCAGAGGTGAAATCGGTGCTTGGGTATTAGGAGAAAGCAAGAAGAAGGGTATGGCGGTGCAGTCTACAAAGAGGAAAACTTAGGGTGAGATAGAGAAGAGGAACGTGGAGTGAGAGAAAAGCGCGAGAGGTGAAAGTGAAAGAGGGAGAGAAAGTGTGGCGACTACAAATTGACAACCCTAATTTTTTATTTTACTTTATAGGTAGCTTAAAATGATCCAACGGCTACGAATATCTTTGATATTTGTCTCTTGATCCGACGGCCCTCTTTATAAATAAGCTGATTTATTATATAGATATGCTTACGGGCCTTGAGGCTCTGGCTTCAGGTTGGACTTCTATAAAATATTCAAAGCTCGTGCCCAACCGAAAGCCCTACGGGCTCGGACTCGGGCTAGGACAAGCCTGACAGGCTTCAGGCTTTTTGGAGAGGCCTAATCACATGCGTAGGGTGAACTTTGACAAACCATTACTAACGGATATCGAGGAAGCTAACATCAACGTGGAATTCAACACAACCAAACCTATACATTTGAACCTCTTTTTTTTTTTTTTTTACACACACCCCACTCACGCACCTGGTGGGATTTGAACCCCACACCAACTGTGGGGGGGAGATGGTAAGCCTACCACCAGGCTTACATTCATTATTATTTGCTGAAGGACTATATGTTCTTGAGCACTCCAAGACTATAGTTTTACCCACCCTCACACCAACAAATAGCTGTCTTTTGGATTTTGTATTTAAAACAACAATAGCAAGAACCTATTGTTCAAGGGTCAATATGGTCATGGTCTTTGTCTTCTTCCTATTACTTTAGCCATTAAAGACCTTAAATCAATCTGTGGCATTTCAGGCTAAGGACCATCTCTTCATATATTTAATAATCTGTTTTCTCATTTACATGTTCCAAATAGTTAAAATTCAAAATATTTCATTTCTTAATCCAATTACATTAGTTGATGGACCATTTGTTAAGGCTAAGAAAAAGGATATGTATATAATTCATTATGATACTCATGATAATACAATACTACATCACAATACAATACAATACAACACTTAACAATTATAGCCATATATATACATATAAAGATGAAAAAAGTCTTGAGAGCGTGAGTAACCATTTAATGAGGATGTAGAAAATGGAGTGGCGTGAGTAACCATTTAATGAGGATGGAGAAAATGGAGTGGCAATCTTTAACAATGGCGGAGCAATCTTGACAACTTGACATATTTGACAAGAGAGGAATAAGTAAGAAGAGAGAGAGATAGCAATAAATGAGGATAGGTGTGAAGGGAAGATAAAGATTAATTAATCCAGTTAGTTATATATCTTTATCATGCCCTCGCAAGATGGAGCACCATGAGGTGATTCCAATCTTGTTTACCAATTGTTGATAGCACGAGCGAGAAAGATGTTTGATGAGCGTATCTGTTAATTGATCAGTAAAGGAAATATGAGCAACGCAAAGAGAGACCCCTTGAACTTGTTCCTGAATGAAGTGATAGTCAAGAGCAACATGGTTCATACGAGAATGAAAAATTAGGTTTGAGCATAGATTTGTTGCACCAACGTTGTCACAGTAGACAGATCCAACGGATTTTAGCAGCGGAAGTAGCAATGGCTCGATACTCAGCCTCGGTAAAAGAGCAGGTCACCGTCATTTGTTTCTTTGAACTCCATGAGATTGGATTGCGACCAATGTAGATGAGATAAGTACTTGTGGAAGTAAATTCATCATTGTTTCCTGCCCAGTCTGCTTCCGAAAAGTGCATGAAATGACAGTGGTGAATTACGGTAGAGAACAATATCATGAGCAATAGTACCATGGAGATACCATATTAGACGTTTTGCTACATTCCAATGATTAGTCTTGGGGGCAGTGCATGAATTGAGATAGCTTGTTGATCGTGTAAGCAATGTTCGGTCGTGTGAGTGATAAGTATTGGTGACAGCCGACAATAACTTTGTATTCTGTTGGATCAGATAGGGAAGATTTAGAGTGTAGAGTAAGAGTTGGAGTAGTGGCAAGTGGCATAGACACAGGTTTGGCATCATACATATGAGTGCCAGTAAGAAGATCATGTATATATCACTGCTGAGAAAAACTGATGCCTTGCGGATGTGGAATAACTTCAACTCCAAGGAAATATGAAAGTGGATCAAGATCATTGAAGAAGAATATGTTGGAAAGAAGATAAATGAACTTTTGTACTGCAACATCGTTGTTGCTTGTGATAATGATTTTATCCACGTATACCAAGAGATATATCATGATGTCTGAAACATTATAGATAAATAGTGATGTATTTGCGTGAGAGTTATTGAAGTCTGAGGTGATAAGAAACTGACGTAGCTCATGGTACCATGCACGGGGGGATTATTTAAGATCATATAGTGCTTTGTGTAGTTTATAGACATGATGATGATGGTATTTGTCAATGAATTCTTGTGGTTGAGCCATAAAGATGTCCTTAGAAAGAGAGCCATGGAAAAAGGAATTAGTGACATCAAGTTGTCTTAGTGACCAACCACGAGTGACGGCAAGAGAGAGAGAGAACAACTTGTACTATTGTTGGTTTGACAACAACACTAAAGGTGTCATGGTAGTCAACACTCGGGCGTTGGTGGAACCCCTTGGCAACTAAACGTGCTTTGTACCTATCAATAGAACTATCCAATAAATGTTTTGTTCAAAAAATTCACTTGCAACCAACGACATTTTAGGACAGATGAGATGGTACAAGGTCCCATGTCCCATTCCAAACAAGAGCATCATACTCATCAAACATGGCCTAATGCCATTTGGAATCTTTGATGGCCTAGTTCACTGTAGAAGGTTCAAGATCCGGGATGGTGCAGTGAGATTGAGTTTTTGGATATTATTTTTGGAACGAGTAACTATATCTTGATGTGGAAGAGGCATAGGTGTTGGGTCTAGGGGGTGTGGTAATTTGGGTTACGGGTGAGTTAGGTTTAGAGGGTGTATTTTGGGGTGGCTACTGGGTGCCGATGCGTGGAGAAGGTGGAGCCACAATGCTAAGTCTCAGGTTTGGTAGAAGAGAGGTATTTTGAGACGGTAGAATGATTGCGGGGGTTATAGTTGTGGTGTCCTGAGTGGAATCTGCTTGAGGGATAGGTTTGAGAGTGATAGATGACGTGATGGTAGCCAGAGACGATGACACGTAAAGGAACCAAACGTAGGACGTGGAAGAGGACTGATGAGGAAGATTGTGTTGAATTATTTTGAAGGGAACAATCGACTCAACAAATTTAACATGACCAGATGTGTAGAGATGGGAGGTTACGAGATCAAGACAAAGATAGGCACTTTGGGTGAAGGAATAGCCAAGGAAGACACTAGGGGCGAAATAGGAAGATAGTTTGTGAGATGAATATGGATGCAACCAAGGATAGCATAGACAACCAAAACTTCGAAGTTTGGAGTAGTTGAGAGGTGTGCCAAAGAGCTTTGCATACGGTCATAGAAATTGGAGTGTGGGAGCGGGTAGACGATTAATGAGATAAACAGTAGTGGGGATTGCATATGACTTGTAAGCCAAAGGCATGGAAGCATGTGAGAGGAGTGATAAGTTGTTTCAACTATATGATGACGACAACTTTTAGAGTACCCATTGTGTTCGGGAGTGTTTGGAGGTAAGGTTAAGTGAGATATCCCACTAGAACTGAGGTATGATGAAAGTGCTTGATATTTCCCCCATTGTTAGAATAAAACATGATGATTTTTTGATTGAAGTAGTTTTCCACCAGTGATTTAAAGTGAACAAAAATGTCATAGACATCAAATTTTCTTTTAAGTGGATAAAGCCATATGTATTTTGTTAAATGATCAACAAAAATAACATGATATTTGAAATCATCAATGGAACGCACGGGAGGGGTCCACACATAAAAAAAAATTATTTCAAGTGGAGAATTTGAAACAAGAGTGGAAATGGAGAAATGTAACTTGTGACTTTTATTGCATTGACATGCATTGCAATTAAAATTAAGAGATAATAGACTTGTGACTTCTAATTGAAACACAGAGACAATATGCGTAAGAGTTGACAATGATGGGTGACCTAAGCGATGATGCCACTCGGACGTAGTGGTCTTGACACTGGAGAAAGCTACCAATGGAGAGGACTTGATAGAATTGACCTGCCATTCATACATCCTATTCTTAGTTTGACCTTATGAAAGTGTTACCCCTGTGCGAAGATCCTTCACAAGGAAAAAAGAGGGTAAGAATTTGATGGATGTATTGTTAGATTTACAAAATTGAGAAATAGAAATAAGATTCTTGTGCATGGTAGTAACATAAAGCACATTATGAAATGAGAAAGTATGTGAGGGAGTGTAGAGATATGTAGAATCAGTATGCGAAATAGGAAGACCCGTGCCATTGCCAATCACAACATTGTTAGCCCTGGAATAAGGAGCATGAATGGAGAGATTACTCAGGTCAGTGGTAACATGGTGCTTTGCACCATTATTAAGGATCCAATTTGAGCCATCAGAGTTGTTAGTTATTGCAATATTAGCACTCGGTTTCCAAGGAGGATTGGTGCGATGTTGAGGTGTCAAAGAAGGATGGCCAGGCGGAGGTGGTTGAAGTTTGGGTTGCAATTTTCGGAACATTGGGCATTACGGGATCGTGTGGCCTTGATCACGACACCATTGGCAACGACCAAGATATGGTCGCGGTGGGTTGCAGGTACCACGTTGAGATATGGGTGGTGTCGAGGACGACCATGGGGGTCAGTTGTTGCGGTTTTGTGGACACTAGTTGGTAGGTTCATGGTTATTAGGTATGGTTACGGAGATATTCTCGGTAAACATAATTGGAGTGGCTAGGGAAACTAGTCTTTATATATATATATATATATATGAAGTGAAAAAAAACCCAATTAAAGTGGGTTGAAAAAAAAGGGGATAGGGACATAAATAATAGAGGAAACAAAAAAGGTCTAAAGAAAGTCTTTAGTGGATAGTGGATTTGAAAAACAAAAAAAAAAGGATAGGGACAAAATAATAGCCTTCAATGGACAGTGGGTTAAAAAAAAAAAAAAGATAGGAATGAAAATAATAGAGGACCTCCTGTTGAGAAGTCTAAAGAGAGAACTCACAGGTCTTTTTCCCAAACAAACACGCGAGATAGCCAGAGAGAAAAACTAAATCGGTTATCTGAGCAAAAAAGAAAGCTCCAGTCTCTCACAAGCAATCAAAGAGAGAGAAAGAGAAGAGAGGCAACGACGAATTGAATTGGCAACGACAAGGCTATAAACTGGATTGGCGGCTAAGCAGTGTGAGGCTGAGCGGTGTGATAATTTGCAGCTGAATCTCAGGTAAGTGATTTTTTTTTTTTCAATTTGAGGGTTTTTTATTTGATGGTTGACGATGGTTCTTCATCTTCTTTCAATGGATTTGGGCGGTAGATTGTGTTGAAGGAAGCGATAAATCGCAGCGGTGGAAGATTGGTGATGGATATGAGGTATGGGGATTATGGTTCTTGAAAAAAAAAGGTTTCGGGATTTTTTTTTTTTTTTTGAAGATTTGAATCTATGGCTCTGATACCATGTTAAGATTAAAAGAAAGGATATGAATATAATTCATTATGATACTCATAATAATACAATACAACATCTCAATACAATACAATACAATACAACACTTAACATTTACAACCTTATATATACATACAAAGATGAATAAAATCTTGAGAGCGTGAGTAACCATTTAATGAGGATGGAGTAGCGTGAGTAATCATTTAATGAGGATGGAGAAAATGGAGTGACAATCTTTGACAATGGAGAAGTAATCTTGACAGCTTGATATCTTTGACAAAAGAGGAATAATTGAGAAAAGAGAGAACAATAAATGAGGATAGGTGTAAAGAGAAGATGAAGACTAATCAATCTAATTAGGTTGATATCTTGATCACCTTTTACTCTTGTTAACTCTTGCTATTCATTTGAAAAAAAAAAAAATTGATTACAATGCATGCATTGCCAAACTGATCAACCAAGACATGTAACATGATGGAATCAATGGAAATGTGAATTCTTGCAATAACATATGTGATTAATTTTTTTTGTCAGAATTAATACTTTCTCTTGGACAAAGGCTTGTGTATTGCATGACTGAACTTTTTCGTTAACTTGTTTGCCCCTATATCGTTAAAAATGACAAGATTTAGGTAGGCATATATGTTAGGTTTATCTGACATGGGATTTGTGAAAAAAGTTGGTGGTTACGTTATAAGTGTGGGGAAAAGTTTCACCACTAGTGACAGAGCCCATATTACAATAACTCTGGCCCAATAACCACAAAGAGAAAAATTGGTCGAGGGTTAACCGATCAAAGAGGTAATGTGTGAGGGAAAGATTGCTGGGTTTATTCTACATCGGATGTGGAAGGGACCAACGGTCAATTTATAAGTGTGAGGAAAAATCTCTAATAAGACTCATTTATTTATTGATGAGCCGAGCTCAATCTCAATTTTTGTTCGTTTAAAATATTCAAGTAGAGCTGAAATTTGTTCTCAAACAACTATAATGTGTGCTCAAATATGGACGCGAATATGTTCTGAACAAAATTACACATATAATATAGGGTATCTTATAATAGGCTCCAAGACCCTTTACAAATTTATTCTTATATCCATGTGATTATTTAAATTTAGAGAAAAATCTAATTGACATAAGATAATTGTTTGTTGTATAGTAACATTTATATATCCCAATTCATTATATTGATGTTGACATTGTTGTTGTACAACAACATTTGCATTTCCCTATTTATTATATTGCTATTAACATTGTGGTTAGACAACAACATTTGCATCCGTAATTTATTATGTTGTTGTTGATGTACTGAAAGAATGCGTATTTGGTTTTATCTTAAATAATAAATATATAGGTAATGCTTTCTCAATATGGGCTTGCAAGTAGTGGTTGTAACGACCCAATTTTTCAGGGTCGCCACTTCATTTCCCCCTTTTATTTTTTTCATAGAGAAATAGAGGTAAAAGACGAACCACTCCACTACCACGTGGTGGCCACAAATAATGCGCTGTCACTTTCACCGCAAGCGTACGGATCAAGTTTTAGTATAGTGGACCTTTCGGTCGGGTATCGTATCCACAGGGATTGGTTGAGATTACTATCGAGTATCATGATTGTCATAACTTGACTTTATCTAGGCGCTAAAAATGGATTTTAATTAATTACTAATACTAAACTAAAATACTAATTAAGTTAACTATACTATAAATACTAATTTGAGATTGTTTAAGGGAGTAGATTGCCTAGGGATTAACTTTATTTACTTAAATGCGTTTGACTTCGTTTTTGTTAACATTAACGGCATTCGGTGAATCCCACAATTTCGGTTCATAAACTCCCTCGCCACCTCTTCCGAGTGTAAGACGGGGGAATACGTGACTTCGTGTCAACGCCGAAGTCCCCCTCGACGTCTTAACGACTCTAGATCACGTGAGTCTCGCCCCAATGTCATCGATTGCACACTTTCTAACACCCTCCTAGGTCGTTAGATTGTCGTGTTGTGTTAACCCTAATCCGAATCCGGGGTTACCTCTCCCGAGTGTTAAACCCCGTATTCTCAATATATCTAAACTGACATATAATCATAGAAAACACGACAACACAATCAACATACGAAGAACAACCAAGAACGAAACACAAATTCAACCAAAACTATATTTTCATAAATAATACGTTAATCCCTATTGCAATCCATGTTTAACTCATGGCCCTAACCGTTTATACAATGTAAAACGAGCTAAACATGCTCAACAACTACCAAAATGAAGAAAATAAAGAAAAGAAATGAGTGACTTAGCCTATATCCGAAGATTTAGCGCTAGAACCGTCAAACGATCGCTTCTCTCTTCATCCTCCACCTCGGGTTGAGAGGTCTCCCTCAAAAATACATAATCTTATTCCTAAAATATGGCCTAAGGCCTTAAGGGCTGAAGAAGAGGGAAGAGAGAAGGAGAGAAGGGAAAAAATTTATATGCCAAAAGATCTCAAAATATCTCATAAATATCAAGGCTGTGCTACAGGATTTTCTCCTAGGCGAAGTTAAGTCGGTTAACTTTCTGCAGGAATTTCGCCTAGGCGAAGTTAGTGCAGGTTTGCAATTTTGTTTTGGCTGTATCTTCTTCATCCGAACTCCGATTGAGGTAATTCAAAAACTTATGAAAATATAATTAAAATATATACAACTTCCATGTTTTGAGTATTTCCAAAATCGGATTTTATCATAATCAAAAATGGCCTTGAAGTTACAGCACCTATACCAGCTTTACAGGTTTGGTGACCACCTAGGCGAAGAAGTAGGCGGTGGAATTGGAAATATTTCTACTGGGGTTTCCACCTAGGAGAAGGAATTTCTTGCCTAGGCGGTGGGCTGTCAGTAGCCTTTTGTCATTCTCAGCATCTTCACTGCTTAGGCGAAGGTCTGGACGCCTAGGCGGTGGGCTTCCTTCATATTTTTGCCTCTTTGTTTGTTTATCCACCATAACTTTGACTCACCTTCGGTTCGATCTCATCGTTTTCTCTCCAGTTTCCTATCTTTTTTGCTCCACACACCTGATTTATACAAAAAGTATAAAAATATATTAAAACATATAAAAATAATTATAAACGTACTCGAAAACTAATAAATTCAGATTGGAAATACGTAGGTAATTTACACCTATCACCACGCTTCCGCTGTGTCACTATGATAAAAATAATAGCCACCATCTGACTCTATCTACCACCAGTAGGGGACCCGTGTCTAACTGGAGTACCTGAGATAAAAATAAAATAAAATTATCGGTGTATTGTCTTCACAATATAAAAATAATTTATGGATCATATATATATATATATATATATATATATATATATATATATCTTAGAATCCATTTTCCAAATAGAATATAATCACAATGATATTTTCCAAAATAAAATATAACCACACTGAACAATATCAAAATTCACAGATATAATTAACGAATAACAACTGAATATAAATTAATCAATCAAATCACTCTTATATAATAAAATACCAGAAACATATTTCTCACAAGCCATAGAATCGTTTCATCTCACGATTGGGAGTTATAACAGTACCATAACATGCACAATTGTACAATCTAAGGTTGTTATTTGTGTCAGGGTCATTCAATATTTCCAATGGTAGAGCCAACACGTAGTATAAACCACCATATCTTAATGATAATCATCATCTTCAACAACAACAACAACCACCACCACCACCACGTGCAGGACTTGTCCTCCTATAAGGTCACAACACAACATCCTACAGGATATGCCCTCCTATTAGGACCAACAACGTCCCACAAGACATGCCCTCCCGTCGGGATCACACTATGACATATAGGTATAATAATAAAAATCGCATTCCATACTTAACCATTTACTTGATCCATTTAACGCTATAAAATAATCAATTTTAATAAACCTTTTCTTTTCACATTTTTGTACAAAAATATAATTGTGCAATTTACATGGAAGACAATACACTTACCTCGATATTTGTGTAGCTAATAGGCTATCATTGAAATACTGTCGTAGTTGGCGTCACCTGTGACCCTAGCAACGACATGACCTAACCTAAGAATTTATTTAAATAATTCTAATATAAAATGAAATGCGTGGTATGTGTGACGCTAAAATAAAAAAATTTCAATTTCCAAATTTGTATAATTATATAAAATTTATTAAGATTAAATGTCCTATTTATTTAGACCATTATTAATTGTGGAACTAAAATCTTATAACTCCGTTTACAAAATTTATCCATTAATAATTTAATTATTTACAATATTAGTCAATGAATTATTTTAATAAAATTATAATTTTTACTTTTAATTAAATCCTTTACAAATTAAATATTTTTACTTATAAATCTTTCACACACACACACACACACACCCCATACTAGTGTATAACCTATACTTGAAGGCACGGATATAAAAAAAGAAAAGAAAGTATACACCTTTTTCATCTAAACATTAATAACAATTAACAATTGAATATCAATAATAACTCACGATCAAGACTAAAACTTGCACTGATACAAAATAAGAAGAATTATATGTTAGTAATAAATTTATTATAATGCAAATCATAAAAAGAGAAACACAATTTCACCTATATTTCACGTGACATTAATTCCTTACTAAAAAATCACTCATTAAATCACAACTTTCTCAACCGAACACTCCACTTCGTACATATATGCAAATCAATTTATTTAGCACACTAATACATCTGTAATGCTTGATAAAAATATCCTCCATAAACAAAATAATAAACAAAACACTTAAAGTTATTGAGAGACTATCAGAAATGTAAGGCCCAAATCATAATATGTGTGTCATTAATAGTCGCATTTAAAAATATTGGAAAATTCGAGGTAAATTTTTGTTATTGAAAATAAAAATTAAAAGTTTAGGGGTCAAATTTGAAATTTAGGAAATGTGGAAATTAAACTGGAGATCCAAATGGAAAATTAAAAATTAAAAATCAAAAATTGAAAATAGTAAGGGTAAAATTATAATTTTAGAAACTGGTAAAAGTTGAAAATGATTAAAATGGGATCCTAAAGGAAGTTGGGGGGAGGAGAGTGTATTTTAACTAAAGATTTTTTTTATATATAAACACATATATACATGCATAAGTGGTGTGTGCAATGAGCTCGGTCGGCGGGAACAGAGGAACGGGAAGAAGGCGACGTGGCGTGAGGAGATCCAAAAACCATCCACCATTTACATGCATATAAATGCCCGCATGCATAGCTATGATTAGGAAAAAATTATCAAAACAAAATTAGGAAAAATTTAGAGAAGAGAAAGGGAGGATAGGAGCTGGACGTCGTCGGACTGTTCGTGACCGCCAGTAGGCGTGACTTCTGTTTTGATTGGCCAGAGATTGTGGGAATGTGAGAGGGTGCGATCATCACTACCGTGTGCAGGCTTTGGCTGAGGGTGTGCGTGTGACCGGACGGGAGGTCGTTCCTCTGTTTTAATTTCCGTGAGTGTGTGTGGGTGTTTTGGTCGGTCATCCGGAGGCAGTGGGTTCTGACATGGGTGTGATCTTCACAGCTTTGCTCAACGGCGTGGGTGTGTTTATCGTCATTAGTGTACATGGTGGTGTGTGGTGGTCGCCGGAGCTGTCGCCGGGAAGTTAGAGAGAGAGAGAACAGTAAGTGTGGGTGTGTGTGGACGATCGACAGTGCATGGGGGTAGACATGGAAGTGCGTGGGTTCGGTTGGTGGGACGACGGGGTTTGAACGGTGGCGAGATCTCGTCGACGGCGACGAACTGCGAAACAGACAACAGAAACCTAAAACCAGAAAAAGAAGAAAAGGGAGAAGAAAAAGAAAAAGAAAAAAAGGGAAAAAAATTACACAAACCCCCCAATAAAAATCCAAAAATTTATCTCGCCGCCGACGGACGATTCGGGGCAAGTAAAAATCTAAATCAATTACCATTGTTGCTAAATTGAATTATTAGCAAACAGAATTATAATTTGGAATTGTTAATTCTAATAATTTTTGTCATTGTCCATACTAACAAATGCGTACCGTAGTTATTAATGAAATAGAATTTACCGAATAACAATTTTTCATAATAAAAAGTAGGTACGGGAAAAATTACGGAATTTAGGGCCTGCATTGCATGATTCGGTTATTTACATAAAATATTAATTTAGGCCCTGTCATTATTAGGCTCGCAGACACTGGAATATCGGTAGAAGAAAGTCAGTAAAAACTGTTCAGAACGAGTAGCCAGGTGAGTGTACTGTCTTCTTGCAAAACTATTTTTCTATATATATATATATATATATGATGGAATATGTATTTATTTAAATTATATGAATTTATAAATGATATGGATCAAGCAAGATTTGGGTGAGTTGGTAAACTGGATATTCGGAAGATTTCGGTAGTTTTCGAAATGAAGTAGAAAATGAATTTTTGTTGGATTTGGTGAAATTAGACGGTGTTTTAAAAGAGAATAAAAAACATCTGTTTTTCTAAAAATGATTGGTTCCTAAAAATAAAGGGTGGAAAAATGGTTTTGATGAAAATCAGACGTTTTCTTTAAAAGAAGATGTGAAATATGATTTTTGGATTTAAAAGTTGATTTTGAGGAAAAGAGATAGACGTGGTGATTTGACGATGTTGAGTATACGATATTTATTAAGTTGTGATTCGATGATGTTGTATTTGATTTGACGATGCCATAGTATTTGTCTGTTTCGGTAGAGTGAGGTTATCCGCTTTGGCGGAGTGATGTTATCCGCTTTGGCGAAGTGATATTTATCTGCTTCGACAGAGTGATGTTAGACGTTTATACTGTACAGTAATTATCCGCTTCGGCGGAGTGATGGGTGTTCGTAAGAAGGCATATCCTACGGATGGTACGGTACCATTGCAAACTCCCGATCATGAGGTTAAAACGATCACTATGGCTAGCCAGTATGTGTTGTGGTGGAGTGGTGTGTTTAAGATGCGTGTTTGAGATATGGTGTTTTACTTATATTGAGTGATTTATTATTTATTATGATTATGGGTATGATTTTATACTAGACGAATTTGGATGGAACCTATCTATGTCACTTAATTTTCACTGCTTATATCCTTATGCTCGATCCATATTTAATCATGGTAATATCTAGAATGTATTATTATTTTAAAAATATTTTACTAAGAAGACAGTACACTCGCAAGTACAACGGCTAGGAGTCGGTCCCCTACTGACATTAGATAGAATCTGGTGACGGTATAGTATGGGAATATTTTGGGAGGAGTTGTCTGCGGCGAACCTGTGAGAGCTTCGTTGTTGTTATACTTTTGTTGATATTATAATTCGGGGACGGGTGCGTCCCCAGTTAGAGATGTTGTATATAGTCAGAATTTATGGTTGTATATAAATTGTATGCACTTTGTCGTTTACTAGTGAGTTTGACGTTAAGATGAGATTGTGTAGATGTCACGCCGGCCCCATGGTGACAGGTGTCCGGGGTGGGGTGTGACAAGAATCACCAATTCTCGTAAAAGATATGCACAACTAACATGACAGTAACAAAGAGATCAATTTTTTTGAAGAGGAAGATAAAAATAAAATAAAAAAATACCGACATTTAGGTGGAAATAAACCTCGCATATTAACCAAAAATTAAATTCCATCAAACTTTCAACAAAAATTGCCAAAAAATCTAAAATTACTTCACAAACCATACAAAAGTTATCCAAAAAATGAAAATTAACAGAAAATGCCGATTGACAATCGTTAACATTTATCAATATCACAGTCGATATAGTTGAATCTAGACATCACAACTGAACTATGAGAAGAGAATAAGAATAAGCAAACTTAGTATCAAAATTCTCACAAATCGATCATTAAACCAAACTTAAACAAACTACATTCCAACGTATCGGTTCCATTTAAATGATCCTCATACAGTTATTGAAAATAATAAAAAACACATAACCATTAATGTAGTTGTATATGTAAGGAACGATTGAGAATGGATTCAGAGTTCGCATTCTGGTGCAATGGGGCCGAAGGCTACTATTCGTGAGGCATATTTCGCAGAGTAGTCCTGAATCACAATTTCTACTTGCAACACAGGTTTGTTATTGCTGTTACACAGCAAATCAAATCTGATTTGATTGAAAGAGCAAAGAAAAAAACTGAAAATATTGCCATTAATTTTCACTTCGAATGAAATATTGAAAAAGAAAATGAAGATCGGTCTTAAGAGTTGTAGTGTATTCGAAGAGGAAAACTATGATAAACATCGTTGACAACACAAGAATTCAATATCTATTAAAAATCATTTTGAAGGCCTATAATATCTATCAACAACGCTTCTCCTAAAATCGCTTGAAAACAACACATTAAACAAACACCACCTATGTTTGAGATTAAGAACTTCAAGTTCCTTCTTATTGACAAATCAGAACCAACCATGGTAATGAACAAAATCAATATCGGGTGATATGGAATCAATCAACAACAATATAGCTATATAGCAGTACTAACAAAATGAACGAAGATGTATGGGCTTACCAAATCAACCACCCTCAGATTTACTTAGTGATGGGAGGGTGTTGAGTGAGCAGCGAAGATGCTGTTCATACCATTGCGTTGTTGTCATTGTGCCATCGCGTCATCATGGACAAAAGATGCACACCCTAATACCTCCTCACCATCTATTATGTCTCGACCTTCGACCATCACCGTCCCCCTCCTCCACGCTACCATTTTGGCTCTCCCTTTCTCTCTCGCAGATTTGTTATCCAGATCTTAGTGCTCTATCTCCAGATCTCATGTTGATTCGGGATTGAACTTCAATTTGGATAGGCGTAGCTTCGAGTTATGGTATGATTTCTAATTTCACAAATATCTATCTCAATTTTATAGTTGTGTTTATTATTGTTATATTTTGTAACAATTCTCTCTTCTTCTTTTTTTCCCTTCATTTTTATTCTAGGTTGATAAAATTTGTCCTTATGATATACCGGTACATGAATTCCTAAAGTTTGGAGTTTTTATTTTTTGGGCTGATTTCATTGGGTTTGATGTGAACAATTCAACAATTTCACTATCAAAATCTCAAGTTTGATGAAATAGTTCAATAATAATAAAAAAAAAAAAAAAAACAAAATTAGGGACCAATATCAATTTTTTGTTCTTCGTTTTAGGATTGAAGAAATCTTCATAGCATGTTACAATTTTGTCTTTGCCATTCAATGATTTGTTCATGGCTAGAAGGAGCTTTTTTGCGAAGCAAACGACGACATAATATTAGGGTATATTGATTTTTTCATGGATTAATTCAATTTTGAAGTGTTTTCGATTGAATAATGTTATTTTAATCTTGATTATGCTTGTTGTTCTGTGTTTTTTCTCTCAATTGCGGACAAGTCTGATAGATCAACATGTGGATGTTTTTTCGACAAGGATTTACTGGTATAAATCTTGCTTAATCTATTTTTCAAGTTCGATTAATCTCTCACCTAATCTCGATTGTGTTATAAACTATATGAAGATGGTATTTGATTAGCTTACTATTCATTATGTAGTTTAAAAAATTTGAGTTCTGTTGTTGGTGATAGGAAGTTTCATGGTTTGGACGTGATGTGAGATTTGAATACTACAATTTGAGGCTAATCTTATGAATTTTATTTTTGTTGTCTTTAACTCTTGAATACATGTAATCCGTCTCTTTCTTTCACCATATTACTTTATTTCTTTATCGTAGGCCAATAAGAAAATCCAAGGTCATATTCATCAAATGGGTAATGAGGAGTCTAATAGATAGTTTTGTCTTTGAATCATGACCTCCAGGTTTTTTGGTCATATATTAATGGATCTATGAGGCCAAATGATGCGCCATTTTTTTGGTGAATGCTCAAAATATTTTGAGTATCTTGATTATCACTTGAATAGGATGATCCAGTATCTCTGATTATGTTTTTTTTTACCTTTCGATTCTTTGTATCTCTGATTGTTTTCTTATTCGATTTGCAATTTTCATGCTTGGCACAGATGGAATCGATAGTGGATGATGAGAATTATGAAATTATCAGTTATCCCTGTCTGATTAATATTAGTTTTGCTAAAAATTTCTTTCTACTCTGACGCTATCCATGCTATCCATGGAGATTTTGAATGTGCGTTTGTAATACCCCGAAAATTTATATTTTTGAAAATATTATTTATATAAATTTAATATTTTTGGGATTGTTTTGCAAATTTATGGTATAAATAATATTTGATAATTTTTGGGATTAAATGTTAATTTTAAATTGACGTTTAAAAGTTTTGGGATTATTGTGTTATTTTAAAATATACTTTTAAGAGTTTAGGGATATAATTAATATTTTTTTTATTTAAAAGGGGATATTGTGTAAATAAATAATAAATTAAATAAATTGTGCGGAGATTTGTTTCGTGGAAACAAATGGTCACCACAATTATAATATATATATATATATATATATATATATATATATATATATATATATTTTCGAAAATTTTAACTATTCCGGTTTGGATTTTGGTTCGGATTTCAAGTAGAATTTCTATATTTTTTAATATATGTATTTAATTTCTCTATTATGAGATTTATGTTATTTTTGTTGTTGAATTATAGTTGTTAATTTGCAAGAAATAATTGTGATTGTGGATTTTTTTTGTGAAAATCATGCCAATGTGTTGTATTTGTTGGAATTTAATTAAATACACGTATTCGAGGGGTTGAAATTCTACTGAGCATTGGCTCACAACCCCCACAGTTTTGATTGCAGGGCCGGTGAGAATGAAACTGCGTCAGGATTTTTATTTGAATTTCTATTTAATTTATAAAAATTGTATTGTTTATTCATTGTTGTTAAATTGTGTCGATAAATCGACAAATTTTTATTGTCGCCGTAGCATTGTAAAAATTCCTGGATTTTTGAAATGAAAAAATATTGGTTATTCAGTTTTAGTGTAAATTCTCTAAGAGGAGAAATTGCGTGGCGGCCCTGAGAAACCAAGTTGTTATAGCATTATTATTTGAATTCACCAATGCTTATTTACACGTGTATTTTTACTCTATTATTTTGTTTTAATTTGTTTTTGGTTGTGAAATTCAGAGTTACTTAGCTAATGATGATTGTTAAATTTCACTGAAGGTAGGCTTCCACGCTTGCTCTGGTGTTGAAATGTTTTTTTTACTAGGACGATATAAGGCTAAAGTCTATTAAAAAAATTATATTGTTCCTCCATCATGATTGCTGATTTTGTTGGGTTTGATGTAAATAGTTGAATTATTTTACTATCAAAATCTCAAGATGGCCTATGAAACAATGTTTTTGTGCTGATTTTGTTGAGATATGGATACACGGTATAGCTCTCCCTTAATCTCTCTTTCAAGTTCTGTTAATCTTTTGCTTAATCTCTCAATATTTTTTCAGATATGGATAGTTTATGCTTTGTCAACATTTTCATGTTAGAAAACAATTGGTAGGGTATTGTTTTCTGTTTGGTAGTACAAGCAATACTACGTGGTGCATTCTATGTGGAGAATTCCTATGAATTCGGTATTCGTGACTGAGAAATCACTTGATGTTGAATTATGTACGATTTTTATTTTATTTTTTTGGTGTAATAGATGTTAATTGATGCATAATGTACTGAAATGAACGTAATATAATGTTCATTTTTTTTAAAAAATAAAATAAAATTAATGGTAATTATGTATTTTTAAGTATTAAATTATGATTTGTCTTTTCATATTAATTTTTTTTAATAAACCATACCTTCAAATACGATATATGCTAGTGTATATATATATTAGACATATATACATATACACCCAACACACACGACATACACACACAATATATTAAAGGGAAAATCGGTAAAAAGTCCCATTTTTTAAGTCCAATTGGTGAAAACTCATTTTGTGTTATTAAATTTGGATTTAGTCATTTAAGTTAGATTTCACTTATGTTTTAGTCCTGCATTGCAGGAATTGTAGGGATATTACAGGGATTGTAGGGAGCCTTTTAGTGAGTACATTCAGTTTTTATAGTGAATTCTGTTATATATCACTAATATTAGTTATAATTTCATAATTGTTACTTTTCACACATATTTGGCTATTTTTAGTTACATGTACTTATATAATATTAGTTACATGTTAACGTAACTGAAAAAATATCAAATTTTTTAGTTACATATCAGAGACATGTAACTAAAAAGTTAAATATTATTGAAACATGTAACTGGAAAAAAAAAATAGTTACTTGTAATTAATACAGTAATATTACATATAAAGTAGTTACATGTAACTGGCGCGTGGCTATCATGTGAACAAAGTTTTTTTCTTTTTAAAACATATGAGACTAAATCAAAAGTTTTTAACGCATGTAGAACTTTTGACCAATTAAAATTTAAATGGAGTACTTCCCACCCATTCTCCCAATATTAAAACACACATACATGAGCAAGAGAGTGAGGGAAATATTACCATGTTAAGAGCATCATGAAGATAAGAAGAAACCGAGAGGAGGAGAGATTTAGAAATAGAGGGAGAGATGAATGAAATCTAGGGAGAGAGAGAGAGAAGTGGCAAGAGAGAGGGATCAAGAATTATGTAGAAACAAGAAGGAATCAATTAATCAAATAAAGATGGAGAAATGGAATAGATTAGAAGAGGCGGTGAGTGTGTTGACAGGGATGAGGTGATTTTTATTTTAATTACACATATCACCCTAAGAAAATATTATAAATATTCATTTAATTCCTAAATTTTTTTAACAGTAGAATCTTAAATTACATATTAATCCCTAAAACTTTGTAAGTCAAATCAAAATTAACCTATTATTTCCCAAGGTTCATAAAACAAATTTTTTAAATATCATAACAATCCTTATAATTTTTAATGTGAAATTTAAATAACGTATTTGACCCAAATATTTTCTAATATTCTAAACTCTAGTTAAAAATATATGCATGTAGAAAATCGGGTCTTACAATCTTTTCTCCCTAAAAGGAATTTCGTCCAGAAATTCAAATAGCTTTAATTAACAAATGTGGTAATTTACTCCTATGAACAATGATACCTATATTGTCAACAATATGACATTGAGCACATGCATTACCTAGTAATAGGGTAATATGAATGATAATAAATATAATGCAGTGCATGATGCATATGTATCAGTCTCGAATAAGAACATCTCCAAGGGATACTAGTCATCTGGATAGCCAAATCAAAAAATAACTAGTTGAATAGTGATTTGGCTATCCAAATTCAAGAATGGATTCCAACCGAACTAGCCATTTATACTAGCCATTTTTCATTTATTAATTTTTATTTAATTTTTCATCTAAATTTTCATCCAATAAATTAATTTTACCACCAAATTTTACTGTCAAATCTATTTTTCATCTACTTTAATTATTTGTTGTTATTTATCTTGACTTTAATTATGTTGGTGCATAAAACTGGTACAAACCTCGAGTATGGTCCAGTCGGATGACAAGTGGGTCCTCTTGCTAAGATGGAGTCGTCGATTGAAAAGTCCTTGAGTGAGTTGTGCTGGGTCCTGGGAGGACTGACCTACTATGTCCAGAGTCCTGCTCCTCAGGGAGTGTACCTGCAGAAGGCTCAGACCGGGGTTTATCCCGGTGAAGCCCCTCTGGCGTGGTAATCAGTGCTCAGAGAGAAAAGGTACAGAATATAGCAAGGAAACAAATGAACTTGCACGTAATGTAAGTCATTAAAGCGTACCTCGGGCTTACAAAGCCCCCGATATATATAGACGTTGAAGATGATTAGTCAGGCCTAAACACGATTAATTAGTCAAAATCCTGTGTTTAGCCGATAATCTGGGGCGTTTAGGAGATAATCGTTGGGCTTGGGCTTTTGGGCCCATTTGGCGAAGCCCGCGCGCTTTTGACAGGCCTATGGCGATGAGCTGGTGAAGGAGCGCAGAGACCCGTGGAGTCCTAGAGAATAAACAAAGTGAAAAGGGGAGTCGGTCGAGGTGAGCGACTGAGTCCCTAAAACTGATCGCTGAGGGCACGGTGTAGAGCTCAGAGCGGCACGTCCTTGCAGGGCTCATCGCTCGTCTCTGGGTGCAAATGAGATTCCAGGGAGAAGCCGTAGTCGTTGTATGCTCCAACGTGGCGTTGTGGATTCCGGAATACGTCCCTGTCATTGCGAGGGTTGACACGTGGTTGAGTCTCAAGTGCTAACTCAGAGGTGACCAAAACTACCCTCATCAGTTGCCCCCCTAGCCCTGTACGGCGAGGGAAGTGAGGCGGTCAGGGATATCAATTCCTGGCTGAAACGGGCGTCCTGGAGACTTTGGATCACGAGAAACACCTTTGATCGACATTTTTTCATGAGTTAGTTTTTTCTTGAGGAGCTTATTCAAAATAGGCCTCCACATGGTCGGGGTCCGGGGTCAGGTAGCATGGCAGAGCGGTCCCGAATTTCTTCGATTTTCAAGACGGCAATTTTTCAAAAGTTGAAATTTTTTAGATGAGCTAATTTGAAATACGCTCCCCTACGGCCGAGGTCCATGGTCAGGTAGCATGGTAGGGCGACTCCGAATTTTTTCAATTTCACAACGATAATTTTCCAGGAGTTTAACTTCTTTAGAAGAGCTAATTTGAAATACGCTCCCATATCGGCGGGGTTCGGGGTCAGGTAGCACGGTAGGGCGATCCCGAATTTTTTAGATTTCACTGTGACAATTTTCCAGGAGTTTAACTTTTTTAGAGAAGCTAATTAGAAATAGGTTCTCATATCACCGGGGTCCGGGGTCAGGTAGCACGGCAGGGCGGTCCTGATTTTTTTCGAATTTCAAGGTGACACACGTTCACCGTGAACAAGTCCTGAGCATAGATAGGCGTTCAGCGCGGAAAAAATAAAAGTGAACCACAAGGTGGCGGGCACACGGCGAGTGGTCGGGAGCTCGCCGACCACCACCGTGCACTGGGCGACGGCCCAGCCGGGCTGACCAGCGCCCAAGTTGGTGCTGGGGACAGCGCCTACTTATGTTGGGCGCTGGTAACCCCAGCCCCCAAAGTGGGCGCTTCGACCAGCGCCAACAGAAGTGGGCGCTGAAGCTATCCCCAGCGCCCATTTTGGGTGCTGGGGACAGTGCTGGGCGCTGGTGTCACCAGCGCCCACAGTGGGCACTGGTGACTGTGCCCCCAAAGTGGGGCGCAGCCCCTTGGCTTGCCCCTTTCCACTTTTTTATTTTTGATTTTTTTTAATTTTTTTATTATATATATATATATATATATATATATATATATATATATATATATATACTTATGAATTTTTTGAGGGGGAGAATTTGGGATAGACTCCCATCTGCGCCTAGCCGGCCTGAGGCAGCACGACAGAACAGGGGAAGCCGGATTAGACGACGCCGGCTCGGGGAGATGTGGTGAAATCTCTGGACGACACTCCTGGATGACGTTCTTGGATAAGGTCATCACTAGACCCTACCGGCTAGGAGTAGCACGGTAGGGCGGTGTCCGTCGCTACCCGGACC
Source organism: Eucommia ulmoides (assembly GCA_016647705.1). NCBI lineage: Eukaryota > Viridiplantae > Streptophyta > Magnoliopsida > Garryales > Eucommiaceae > Eucommia > Eucommia ulmoides. The sequence goes on along the minus strand of JAENRU010000173.1, from coordinate 130,971 downwards.
ATACCGGCTAGAAGTAGCGCGACAGGGTGGTACCCATCAAACTTGATGGTTCTGGATATGGGACACCGAGGCCGATGCCCCCAGACAGTTCCACGCACACGGGCACCTAGCAGAGGGATGTCGAGGAGGAGAGTGCTGACGAGGGCGAGATAGACGCCACTTCCCTTCGCATAAACGCCCCTCACAACGAGGGTAGAGAGGACTAAGCTCGGACCATCACCTTTTCAGGACTTAGGATTTTGTAGACTCCTTTTCTCTTATTCCTGTTTTTCTGCGCGCGAGCATGTAAGCGGCATTACCAGGGTACTTCAGAGTCTACTCATTTCTCTCAATGTTTTCGCCAAGTCATTCTTTGCCTAACATAGTTTTTAGAGTTGTAAAATTTTGAAAAGTTTACAAAAACTTCAAGAACTTCTCGTCTCTGTCCAGGACCATAGTCCATTAGCCCCCCAGTTCGGGACACGAGCTGATTGCAAGGAAATCGTGTCGTGAACCTAGGAATAGGGTTTCCCAGGGTAGCTGATCCTCTCGGTCCATAGGAGCGCAACACGGTGGTTGGACCCCTGTGGCTGGTCATCGGGGAGTTCTCCGTAGTCAGGCTTATTCAAGAACCCTTTCAGGTTATCTCCATTTAGTCCATGCAGGAGCACCTTCCCTTTTAGAACGCAGGACTCATAGTCGACTGGTAGGGAGAGGTACTTGGCTGCAGGCCCTCAAACCCAATCAATGCCCTGCCCTTGGTGGATGATCTAAGTCTATCCCCGAGTATGGACTATTGACTTCCGGAGAGGGTCTGGTTGTCACCCTCGACGCTGAGCACCGGGATGAGACTTGTGGAGAGTTACTCATGACGCTGAGAGTCGGGATATTGATTTGGAGAATTATCCGCGACTCAGGAGGTCAGAGTACCACTGAGGAGAATCATTCGCGACACCGAGAGTTGGGACACAACTTAGGGGGCGGAATGCAGCCGTGGAGAATCACTCGCGACGCCGGAGCTAGGATGTGACTCAGGGGGTTGGAATGTAATCGTGGAGAATCACTCGCAATGCCGAGAGCCGGGATACGGATCTGGAGAATCATCCACGACTTAGGGGGTCGGAGCGCTGTTGCTGGAGACAGGCTGGAAGGCACTCGTCTCCATCTCTAATAGGATGGAGGGCTACTCGTCTCTGCTTTTGAGTTGCATGCTCATAGTTGGCCACTGCTCGAACGCCGTGGTGGTGAGAGGGTGGTGGGTAGGCGCCTGGCCCTGCCCATAATGGGCCCTCAGGTCGGATCTTACTGCATGGCTGGAAAGCTGAGCCCAAGGGTAGCCCTGGTCAATCCCTAGTACCATGTCTTCATGGAGAACGGGGTCTTGACGTGGTCGGGGGGGCTCTCTAGTTCGGTAGCCCCAGTATGGCAAGGTGGAGGGCGGCCCTCGGGCACAAGCCCATTTGAAGATTCCACACAAGCATCGTGATCTTGAGGTCACTCATCGGGCCCTGCAATCTAGAGAGACGGTTCCCCCTGGACGGGGGTTAGCAGTAGGCACGCGAGAAGGAGTTGTACATTCGACTTGAACTCTTATATTTGGCGTTCATGGAGATCAACCTGAGATGCCTCTATAGCTCTTGAGGTCTGTCCCACAGCCCCAGGTGGCAGAGTTAACGGTCTTGCTTGACTATGGGGGGGCAGTTATCCTCGTTGGTGGGAGCTGGGGGGTATGCGCTTGGATTGTTCGACGTGTCTTCTCGTTCTTCTGTTTTGTGTCTATCTAACTGGACCTTGTGATTACTCAAGCTTAGCTGAGTAGAGAGCAATGATCAAGTGAAGGCTTTTTGCTCGGTTCCCACAGACGGTGCCAAACTGTTGGTGCATAAAACTGGTACACGCCTCGAGTATGGTTCAGTCGGATGACAGGTGGGTCCTCTTGCTGAGGTAGAGTCATTGATTGAAAAGTCCTCGAGCGAGCTGTGTTGAGTCCTGGGAGGACTGACCTGCTGTGTCCAGAGTCCTGCTCCTCAAGGAGTGTACCTGCAAAAGGCTTAGACCGGGGTTTATCCCTGTGAAGCCCCTCCGACGTGGTAATCAGTGCTCAGAGAAAAAAGGTACAGAATATAGCAAGAAAACAAATGAACTTGCACGTAATGTAAGTCATTAAAGCGTACCTCGGGCTTACATAACCCCCGATATATATAGACGTTGAAGATGATTAGTCGGGCCTAAACACGATTAATTAGTCAAAATCCTGTGTTTAGCTGATAATCTGGGGCGTTTAGGAGATAATCGTTGGGCTTGGGCTTTTGGGCCCATTTGGCGAAGCCCGCGGGCTTTTGACAGGCATGTGGCGATGAGCTGGTGAAGGAGCGCAGAGATCCGTGAAGTCCTAGAGAATAAACAAGGTGAAAAGGGGAGTCGGTCGAGGTGAGCGACTGAGTCCCTGAAACTGATCGCTGAGGGCACGGTATAGAGCTCAGAGCGGCATGTCCTTGCAGGGCTCCTCGCTCCTCCCTGGGTGCAAATGAGATTCCAGGGAGGAGCTGTAGTCGGTGTATGCTCCAACGTGGCGTTGTGGATTCGGGAATACGTCCCTGTCATTGCGAAGGTTGACACGTGGCTGGGTCTCAAGTGCTGACTCAGAGGTGTCCAAAAATGCCCTCATCAAATTATATATTTTCTTCAAGTACTGCATTAGTGAAAATTAAAATCCAATTAAAATAAATAACTAAAATTCAAATTACTATTACTAATCTAATTAAAAACCAATCCATTTAATTATAAATAACCAACCCATTTACAAATCTAATTAAAAATCCAAACTCATTTAATTACCCAACCCATTTACTAATCTAATTAAAAACTAACCCAACCCTACTAATCTAATTAAAAATCTTAATCCATTTAATTACAAATACCCAACCTAAACTAACCCAACCCAACCCAACCTATTATTTGAAAACTCATTTTAATTATTTTACTAATTAAATTCATTTAAACCCAACCCAACTAATTATCCATTTACTAATTAAAAATCCAAGTCCACCATTCTAATTGAACGAAAAACATTTTACTAATTGAAAACCCATCATCCTAATTAAACAAAAAATCATTTTACTATTCAAAAACCCAAGCCCACCGCCCACTAGCCCACCACCCACTATTCTAATTAAGCAAAAACCCCTAGTTGCAAAGATAGAAGAAACAGCAGCAGCAGCACGCAGCAGGAGAGGAGAGAGCCATGACTGAGAGGTGGGGGTTGATCGGACTAATCGAACAGCCGCAACTCATGGAATCAGAGATGGAGGGAGCATCGGACCACCATAACTCAAAAAAATAGAGAATTTCTACACGAAAATTATTACCTGCGAAATCCAACGGTAATGTTTCTCTACCAAATCACTTTTGGCTATTGAAAGAACCTAGCAAATTTGGTTGTTATTTAGGGCTCCAGCCATTTTGGTTATTCAAATGGCTATCCCATTAGAGTTGCTCTAAGTAATATGATTCCAAACTCACCTCTAAACTGACATCTCTACTCGATGACCCATCCAATGGTCCACTACTGACACAACACTAACACCGAGTCTAAACATGGCGACTCAAATTGATCTAGATATGAGAATCGCAACCGATTGAAGACATAGAGCACATATCTGAACATCGTCGGAGAGAGCAGCGAACAAAACCCAACTGCAGAAGATCGAAGTACTCAAAAACTCAGATCTGAACAAAGAGACAAACCTTTCAGCAGCAACGCCAATCACAAAACCTGTAGACGAACTTCACGGCGGCGAATGACACAGGACGATGAAGATTGGAGCGGTTGCAGCTCCGATCCGAGCCAAACCGTCGAAATTGCCTATGATCTACAGCCGCAACGCCGATTTGAAAACCGTCGAATTTCTCGTAACGGTGAAGCGACGCAGAATCCGACGACTTCTCTCTCTCTCTCTCTAAAACTTTAACAGTATACAGATCGATCTAGAGGTTAGCATCAAGTGAGATTGTTGGGGGTAGCCATTTCACATGGGACTACTCTTTGGAAAGTTGACAAGCAAACACAAATGCCATGCCAATCTCCTTATCTCATCTCCACATTCTTCATGGGAAGATGGACGGTGCAGACGAATTGGGAAGAAGTTGGTGTGAGGAAAGAAAAAAATATATTTTGGTCCCTAAGTTTAGAATAATTTACAAATATAAATTACTAAATTAATTAGAGTAAAATGACTAAATTATCCTTATTGTTTCACATTAAATGACCAAGTTGCCATTAATTTCACATTGACCGTTAATGTTGACCTAACAGAATTTTGATTTGAAATGAAAATTAAAAATATAACACCAAATTGTCTATTTCTAAATACGAAGGGCCAATTGAACACCGACAATATTTATGAGGGATAAAAAATGTCATTATCCCTAAAAAAATAAGAGCAATTACACATGGGGCTCTTGCTTGTTGTTCTCATTCCTTCTCAACGCGCGGATTTGCAATCCTCGTAAATCAAGTAAAATTATTCCTTCTATTTCTTTGTTGAACAAAAAGTTACTAGAATTGACGAAAGGAAAGAATAAAAGGAACGGAGTAGCCCATTCTTTTGAAAAATGAGTTATCTATCACCATCAATGCTTCGCTTTCTCACTTTGTTCATTGAAGCACGTTAGGAACCTAAAACTCTTTAATTAAAGTGTGAGGTAAATTTTATTTTAAACTCTCTAAATATTAATAAATTTTTATATGATCCAATAAATTTGTTGCGTTTCAATTTAAACCCTTTAAATATGAACGTGATTTTAAAAGGTCATTTTATTAAAATTTTCATTAGGAGTATAATCTTTTTATTATTATTTTTTCTTCTTCTTCATATCGGCCAGCGGCGGCAAAAAAAACTCAGTGGTCGAAAATGGGTACGATCACGAAATAGAACAAATTGGGTGCTTTTCGTGATTCAATTTGGGTGTTGAATACGACCTAACGCTATCGCTCAAGCCAAAAAAATCCGAATTCCAAATACATTAGTTCAACAAATAGAATAAAAAATTGATGGAAATTCTCACCGTTAAGATGAATTGGGCATTTTTTTTTTTTTTTTTTTTTTTTGTCTTCGATCGATGATTTGAAGGCTCGACACGACTTAAGCGAACAAAATTCGTGTTCCAAAGACTTCAATCCAACAAATAGAAAAAAATGGATGAAAATTCTCATGTTAAAATAATTGAGACGAAATATTCAAAAAAATATAAAGCAAATATATAGATATATGAAAAAAAATATATATTTACAGAGATTATACAATAAATTTATATATAAGAGGTACCCTGATAGGGTTAAGGTTTAGTTTTCCTAATGAGACTAGGGTTTAACATAATGGGATGAGGCTCATATACGTATATTAACATCCTTCCTTAAATTCAAGAAGGTAAATAAGAGTTGAACTTGAGTTTGAAATCAGAGTATGACATCGTTCGGGTGGATTTTTTTCCGCCATTTACAATCATGTTTTGGTGACAAAATATCTTCGTTGCCGATTGTTTTCCTGCCATTTACAGTCATGTTTTGCCGACAAGATATATTCGTCGCCGATTTTCCCCCTGCCATTTATAAACATGTTTTGGCGACAAAATATATTCGTCGCAAAAATGTTTTCCCACTATTTACAACAATGTTTTGGCGACAAAATATGTTTATAGCCAAATATTTTCCTGCCATTTAACCGAGTTTTGGCAACAAAATATGTCGTCAAAATATTTTCCCCGTCATATTCAACCGAGTTTTGGCAATGGAATGTAATTATTTAGTTGCAAATTTGGCTACGAAATAATATGTTGCGAAATAGTAATCATACGTGACAAAAGTATAATTCTTCGCCAAATATCTTCTGCTTCAAAACATAGCCTATGAAACTAGCTACGAAGATATTTCGTTGCTAAAACACTTTCACTATGAAACAAAATGCTTTGTCGAAAAAAAAGTCATTTCTTGTAGTGATAGGGTGGACTTTGACAAACCGCTACGCACGGATATCGAAGGGCCAACATTGATGTATGATTCAATACACCTAACATCAGACGAAAGGTTTGACTCTGATACAATGTAGAAATCCAATGGGCCTAACTCACTCCCAAAAGACACCTTGAAAGCGGCTTCCGGTGATTCTCGCCATCGAGATTAGGCTGGGTAGATCTAGGTTCTTGTAGAAATGGCCGCGTAGTCGTTTTCAAGAGGATTGGTGTTTGATTTGGGTCCAAAGAGCCCCTGGGATGATGCCGAAATTGGGTCACCGGTTATCAAACGGTTCCTCAGCGACGATGAAGAGAGGTGGTACATATGGTATCAAGGCAGGTCTAGCGAAAACCCGGGATCGAATTCGATCGGGTTGGCAGTTTCCAGCAACAGAATTCACTGGGAGAGAGGCGGAGCAACCGTCAAATCGAACTGCGACGTGGGTTTGGTGATGAATTGTAGCAAAGATTCGTTGGCGTTTGATACACAAAGCATTAGGCCCTGTGAGCTGGTGATTATGTCCAGATTTATAAGTCTATGCCAGGCAAAATTTATAAGTCTCTGCCAGGCTTGGCGAATGGCGATGAGTCAAGAAGGGAGACATTGGGAGAACATCACAGTGGATCTTTATTCGATGTAGGAGCCGATAGCGATTGGGATTCTCTATTTATAGCTTCTACGCAGGTTGTTTTTCATGGGAGTGGCGATCTAAGAATGTATTATCACTCTTTCAACATTGAAAAAGGGCACTTTTGTGTCGGAATCGCAAGATCAAGGGCTGGAATAAAGTGGTTGAAATTGGGAAAGATTATTGGTGGAGAACCAAAAGGCGAATTCGACGAACTTGGACCGTCAAATCAAATTAACCTACATATAAAAGAGAAAATAAAAATGAGGGTTTCACTTCCTCAGCCGCTACACCCTCTCCATCTTACTCACGTCTGTCTTCTCCTCTCTCACATTCATTCTCTTCCACAAAACCTCCTGAATTCATCTCTCTCTATCTTTCTAGCGTACTGGCTGTAGGAAATCATTATCATCGTCGCAATCAGGTTACCTTCATCAATGGCATACACTCCCATCTTGCAAAAAATTCTAGGTTCATCGCTCTCTCTCTCTCTCTCTCTCTCTCTTTCGATTTTCAGTTTGTTCGATTTTTAAAACCCTCATTCGATTTAAGTTGATCTGAGTTGGGATACCGATTGTGGCGTTGATCTGACTAAGGACACCGATGATGGCATTGGTTTCGAAAGCCCTCCTTCAATTGGGTACCTATGCCTCCTGCCTCGCGCACTCGACGACCGTCAATCACCATCGAACGATGATCGCGCTCTGATGTGACTCTCTCTTTTTCTAAATCTCCTCTCACTCCTATTTTTTTTCTCCTTCTTGCACCAACATCACCATTTCCCTCAGCAAACATCACTGCTTTCAGGTACGATCTCTCTTTTCTTTCTCACTCTCCTTTCACACGTTCCAAGTACACTTATATTTGGTGTTTTTGCTCCCAGATTTCTCTTTTTGTTTAAGGAAGAATTAGGAATGGCATTATGTCTTGCTTATTCCCTATTATATATATATTTCATTAATTGCTTTTGTATTGAATATAAAATTTGTCATTTTCATGCATATAAACTCATATTTATAGCGTTGATCCATTGATGCATGTTTTCTTTGTGTGTGTAGAATTTGTAAGATCAACCAATGTCAATTGGTAATTTACTATACTCTATTGTTGAATTTGGTTTCCTCACATTTTCTTGAATTTGTCATTTATAAAACTAATAGTTGTAACTAGAATGTTCTTCTTCTTTAGATTATTCTTCTTCGCGTCGCGCAAGTCAGGTGAGTTATCCTTCGAATCTTCTTCTCCTTCTCTCTCTCCTTTAAATCTTCTTCTTCTCCTTCAGTTCTTCTCCCTTTGTTTACATAGGTTCTTCAGCTTCTCTATTCGATGTTGCTCCAGAGTCTTCGTTCCTTTGCTCCACTAGTTCATTGCTGTTGCTCCAAAGTCCAGCTTGTTCGTTGCTCTGCTCCTCTAGTTCGTTGTTGATCAAAACCTCAAGTATGTGCTCTATTCGTTGCCGCTGTTATTGTTTATTTATTTAATTGTTTATTTAACAAAATTTAGTTTCTTCTAGTCGTTTCTTCTTCTAATTATATTCTTTAATGTCGTGCACCTAGCTTTGTTCAGCCTAGGGCCTTGCATTTGATACTGCTAAAGATAACATAATATTTGGAAGTAAGAGATATAGAAGAGGATATTGATGGTGTTGCATTTGATACTACTAAAGCTTGCTTTTTGGGGCTTTTTCTGTAGCTGCTGCCACTACATCTGAAAGTAGCAGGCCCTTGGAGCTTGTAACGATTATGTGTCATTGTTTTTAATTTTTTTTAATTTTAATCTATGTAAATGTGATGTTTTATCCCTTAATTTATATAGGGTTCTCTTGCAAATCACAGTGATTGAGTGTCTGTTCTTGAATTTTCATTTGATTGCATAAGGGGATTGAAGCATATAGATATCGAGGCAAAGGCTCTTGCCAGATATAAAGATATTTCTTCACTTGATTCTTCAACTTGTAGTTTGCGTTTTTGGTGATTTTGGTTTACGATTGCAATTTTGAGATTTCTTCGATATGTAGTTTATCTATTTGCTACCAATTTTCTGTTTCGATTATCTCTTGACTGACAATTGCAGATTTCCTGAATTTTGCATTGAACCGGCTAGATTGCTACCATTTTTTTTTTAGGATTTTTTGCCTTTGATCATCTTTCATGCAACGAGATAGTTTTTTTTTAATCACAAAGGAGTTTTGTTCCTCTTTAATTTTTTATTTTTTTTGTGGATTTTTTGCTTTTGATCATCGATTTCATGCAACTAGACATTTTTATTTTTATTCTAGAATTCTATTTTTGTTCCAAAATTTCTGTTGCTATTCCAATTTTTTTTTTCTATTTCTATTCCATAATTTTAGACGGTTAATGTTCCAAATTATTTTCTTTTTAATAAAAATACAACATTGTTCAACATTAATGAACTTTAGGGTTTTGGAGACACAAGTGAAAAGGAATAGGTATAAAAAGTGTTTCATTTCTAATTTTTGTTAACTGTTGCATTTATTTAGATATTGATTTATTTCATTTGTTTTTGATAATGGATGATATCGCATTTCATAATGAATTATGCTAAATTGCATTTTTCATTTGACAGTCCATCTTCAATTTTTCTAGTGTCTTTGCATTCTGCTAGCTTAGATGTATGTTGGACCCAAACATCAAGTGATTGTTTGTTTTGTCATAATTGAATCAGTGAAATAAAAATGTTATGTGGGTTTGAGATGTACGATATATTGCTTCAATCGACTGCAAATGAAGCACTATTTTGTAACATAGAGTTTTTCTTTTATTCCTTTTTAAGGCTAAAATTCTGGTGTTTATGGTTGGGGCTGAAGTACTGAGTATATTTGTTAGTTGGTTATTGCTAAGACAATTCAAGATTGTGGTATTATTTTAGTAGTTGAATATCTATGTTATTTGATAGTGATTGAATTGTATTTGTGATTTAGATTGTTAGTTGGTGTTGACATTAAATAGAAATTTATTGTTGATTTCTAGATAAAAACAAGTGTAGAATGTTGTATAAATAGAAGAGAATGTCAATTTCTTTTGATTCAATTTTATTTACATATGCGCTCGTAGGCACGGGTTATACACTAGTGTGTGTGTGTGTATATATATTTTAAATAAGTGAATTCATATATTTTTATAAAAAAAAAATTTGATTAAAGGGAGTGATTGGTATTTTTAAAATAATACAGGAAGTTTGTGATTTTAGGTAAATACTTTAATCGAAGGTAGCTCGTGATACTTCTTGTCTTGTTTGTCGGCCAACTACTTGATTGTGTTTCCCTTGATAAATACCTTTGGATTTGGTTGTATTTGTTTGCAGTCCAATAATCGAACATAACACTCATATCATGTATCAAATGATTGTCTTTTTTTTTTTTTTTTTTTTGTTGAGTACGTATACATTTTTAACTACATCTCAATCATTTTGGTTCTCCCTCGCTTTCACTATAACAAAATTCACTTTTAACAACACTAAATCAGTCCTAATATACTATTTTGGTCGCATTAAATATGAAACAATTAAAAGTTGTCCTCTAAGAGTCTGTTGCAATAACTTATAAGGATAATTATTTTGTTGTATTACTTTATATTTATTAGAATAATTTTTTGTTTTTTATTATATATTTTTTAAAACGTATCTTATTAAGTAAATATTATAAGGACATTATGATTGCGTCCCTTAATAATAATTTAAAAGGACACTATTCACAAATTGTTTCTAAAAATATTGTAATAATATATAGTATTTGTTGTAGTATTTGTCTTCTGAACATGTTGGGTTATCACTACTACAATAAACTGTTTCTATCTCACTTGGTGAATAGGATTTATCTCTTCTTCTTTTTTTGTGTCTAAATTGTGATTATAAAAAACTTCACTAACATATAATCTTGCTTCAAATTTATTATGTGATAATATCTATTTGTAATTTTATCTTTCAAATAAATGTGACAAAAAATTATTTGTTTGAATCATATTAATTATTTAAAAACGAGGTGATAAGATGCTTTGATTTCTTTCTTGAACAAAAATCTAGTATAATTGACAAAAGGAAAGAATAATATGTAGAGTGTGTCCCATTCTTTTAAAAAATGAGCTATCTATCACCATCAATTCCTCACTTCGTTCATTGAAGCACGTTAGGAACCTAAAACTCTTTAATTAAAGTGTGAGGCAAAATTTATTTTAAACCCTCCTCCAAGTATTCACACATTCTTATATGATTCAACAAGTTTGTTGCATTTTAATTTAAACTCTCTAAATATAAACATGGTTTTAAAATGTCATTTTGTTAAAAATTCATTCAAACTAACGAAAAGACAGTCATGTACACTGCACATGCCATATTTAAGGAGTATAATCTTTTTATTTTTTTATTTTTCAGATTGTTAGTTATTGATGACATTTAAATTGAAATTTATTGTTGACTTCTAGAAAAAAAAAAGTGTAGAATGTTAGATAAATTGAAGAGATAATGTCAATTTCTTTTGATTCAATTCTATTTATACCTGTGCCTTTAGGCACGGGTTATACGCTAGTGTGTGTGTATGTGTATATATATATATATATATATATATCTTTTTTTAAATAAGTGAATTTATATTTAGGCACGAGTTATATGCAAGTATGTGTGTATAAATATTTTTTTAAATAAATGAATTCATATATTTTTATAAGAAAAAGTTGGTTAAAGGGAATGATTAGTATTTTTAAATTGATACGTTTGTGGTTTTAGGCAAATGCTTTAATCGAAGCTAGCTCGTGATACTTCTTGTCTAGTTTGTCGGCCAACTACTTGATTGTGTTTCCCTTGATAAATACCTTTGGATTTGGTTGTATTTGTTTGCAGTCCAATAATCGAACATGACACTCATATCATGTATCAAATGATTGTTTTTTGTTTGTTTTGTTGTTGACTACGCACTACAACAAAAACTGCCTATAAGGGCACTTCTGTTAGGACGCTATATGTATTGTGCCCTATAAAAGTACTTTTCAGAGCACAAAATTAGAAGTGTCGCATAAAAGTCAATTTGTTGAGACACTATATGTCTTGTGCCCTATAAAGGTACTTTTCGGGATACTATATATATTGTGCCCTATAATCAAATATTTAACGGGACACAAAGTGGTGCCCCAATAGAATTTAATTAATAATTAAATAAATTAATATCTATATATAATGTAAAAGGACATAAAATAGCACCCTAAAAAGAGAAATTATATCGGGGCACAATTGTGTGTCCTATTATACATAAGTTTTTATCACACATATTATTATAAGTGAGATTAAACCATTAAAAAAAAAAAAAAAATCGGTGGAAATTTGGTGTTCCCACTCCCCGTCCAAATCATCTTCAGGCCTTCTTTGCTTCTCTCTTTTTGCTTTCCTAAACGACGCCTCCCCTAGTCCCACTACAAGAAGAATGTCTTTCTATCACGCTCAGTAAATATAATTTGTCTCATTTTTCAAATAAACCGTGATTAAAAAATATAAGCTCGTTTAAAATTTAAACTATGATAATAAATATTTTTTATCTTAATATTTTAATAAATTGTGATAATAAGTTGTATTTTTTTATCACAATTATTATTTAATATGCGATTAATTGGTGATTGATTAAAATTGTGCAAAACTTAACCTCTCCAAAAAAAAGCGCTGGCAAAGTTCGTGTTCCCGCCCCCGTCCAAATCCTCTGCCTTTTGTTTTTGGTAACCTCTTGTCTCTCTCTCTAAAAACCCCTAGACAATAGAAGAGCCTCTCTCTCACTCTCACTCCCAATTCCCACAAGATCTCACTATCTCTCTTCGCTCTCGCTCTTTTTCTCTCTCTGATTTCGTGACAACACTTTCGATCCTTCATGAAGACGATGGCACTAGCCGTCGATCTCATATTTGAAAATCCCCACCCTTTGGCTCTGCTTTTTCCGCCCCTCGCCTTCTTGATCTCGTGATTTCTATGCGAAATCCACTCGATCGACGTTGGCTACGGGCCTGAACGACATCTGGCGGTTGTCAAATCTTAGATCCGTTACCGCTTCTGCCACTTCGATCTCGAAATCACTCTTTCTTCCATCGTTCTTTATCAACACTAGCAGTCGATATGCCTATTTGAATTGAAGACTCTCTATCGATTGAAGCCTCTCTCTCTCGATCTCGAAATAGTTGAGATTTCTCCATCACTGTTGTCACCGCCATAACAAAGCCTTCAACCTTCATCGTCATCATCGTCTTCAGCCTTCACTTCGTTCTCTCTTCTCCGGCCATCACAATCATCGTCTTCTCTAGATGCTACCTCAGATCCGCCGCAGTTCGAGCTTCATGGTTCAATCCATGGCTTCGTTCTCTCCTACCAGGTTCTCTCTCTTTCTCTGTTGTTCTCTCTCTATATATATATCTCAATTCACATCTATGATTGCTAACCAGGTACCATATCTAGGTATAGTTAAGCTCGATATAAAAAGGAATAAAAAATGAGCATAAGTTTTTGATGCTGAAAAGAATTGTTTTCTTCCATTTTGCTAGATTTGGTTCAGTTTGAAACTTTGCTTGTTATAGGTTTCTGATTTACTTGGAAAGCATCCAGATCTTATGGATGGGTTCAATGAATTTTTGCAGTGCCGTGAGAGTATTGGTAAGTTCTTAAAATTTACTGATGAAATATTTACTCTAAATTTTTTGTGGTTCTGATAAAGGCTTTCTTATAGATGGATTCCTCGTTGTTGTTAAGAACAGAAGTATGTCACTCAATTTCTCTTATCTATTAATATAATGATAGCTTTTCTGTAACTTCATATTTGCTTTCCTTATGAAGTGAATTATATTTTTATGCTTGTTTTGTGCTTATTTATTTATTTAATATCTTGCATTAACATGTAAAATTGTTGAGTCAAGTCTGAGGATTACGTGAATTAAGTCTCTTACATGGAACCTAATGAGCTATTTTGCTAATAGCAGAATCTTTGTGGAATGAAGGACATGTATCCAAATCAACGAAGGAAGATAAAGAGAAAGAAAAGCATGAAATATATGGAACGAATTAAAGAGAAATGATTCTTTCTTCTTTCAATTTGAAGGCTTCAATTCCATGTTACGAAAAGCTACCTAAGAGAAACGTTTCTCGAAGTTGAACATAAGAGCCTCAGTTTTGATTTTTATAGTTTATAATTAAAAAATAGAACGTAATTTTTTTTTAAAGAACAGAATTAGAAAGAAAAAATTAGCAAACACATATTTTGAAGAACAAAATTTAAAGAATAGATATTTTGATAATTTATGTTTCTTATTATGATTTATTTTAATATTTTATTTGTGTTTCCGGTTGATATTCGAAGAAGATGAAAGCTAATTTTTCAACTGGTCAAGCAAATCATTGGATTGCCAGATGAATTCATGACAAGGTTGAACGCTCCCCGATTTTCCAGAAAAAACCAAAAACAAATATATATAGATATATGTTTATATACTTGGCGCTGGTAAAATGAGAAGGGTTTTTAAAAACGTCGATTTTCTCATTAAAATATACTTAAGCCTGTTTTAGAAAAATGAGTCGCCACCTAGCATTGGGTTTAAATGATGTGCTAGGTCACCATATTTTCTTTTTTTGAAAATAATTTTAAAAAAATGGCTTAAGTAAAATTTGACTCCAAAAATAACATGGTCTAACCAGAGATTCGTTTAAAGAGTTCGGGGGTCAGTTACGCTCAGGGAAGGAGTCAAGCACCCCAAGACGCCCGTCCAAAGACGGTACCTTATCCGATTAAGTCCAATTAGAATTTAAATCCGAATGTTTTTTATTTTATTTTTAAATCCTCCTTATATACACATATACACATACACACACATTGAGGGAAGTGATATCCCTTCTAAACCTAGACCGTTCTGATTGAAGGTTGGGAATTTTCCACCTCGTATTGTTAGCACATTATATTTAATACAAATTAAATAAAACACCCGCACACACGCATCGAGGAGAGTAATTCCCTTCTAAATTTAGCCATTCAAATTGAAGGTTGGGAATTTTCCACCTCGTATTGTTAGCACATTATATTTAATACAAATTAAATAAAACACCCGCACACACGCATCGAGGAGAGTAATTCCCTTCTAAATTTATGCCGTTCAAATTGAAGGTTGGGAATTTTCCACCTCATATTGTTAGTACATTATATTTAATACAAATTAAATAAAACACCCGCACACACGCATCGAGGAGAGTAATTCCCTTCTAAATTTAGCCATTCAAATTGAAGGTTGGGAATTTTCCACCTCGTATTGTTAGCACATTATATTTAATACAAATTAAATAAAACACCCGCACACACACATCGAGGAGAGTAATTCCCTTTTAAATTTAGCCATTCAAATTGAAGGTTGGGAATTTTCCACCTCGTATTGTTAGCAAATTATATTTAATACAAATTAAATAAAACACCCGCACACACGCATCGAGGAGAGTAATTCCCTTCTAAATTTTAGCCATTCAAATTGAAGGTTGGGAATTTTCCACCTCGTATTGTTAGCACATTATATGTAATACAAATTAAATAAAACACCCGCACACACGCATCGAGGGGAGTAATTCCCTTCTAAATTTTAGCCATTCAATATTGAAGGTTGAGAATTTTCCACCTCGTATTATTTACTTAAAAAAATAAAAAAAAATAAATAAAAAAAATAAAAATAAAAAATAAAAATAAATGAATAAATAAAAAGAAAATAAAAAGTAATAAATAAATAAATAATAAAGGAAGAAGAAAAAAAAAAAATCTAATTTACAAAAAAAAATTAGTATAATAACAACTTTAAAAAATAAGAGTAAGATTTACAGCAGATGAAAATTTACCACCTTCTGAGAGATTTTTCTTCTTCAAAGTTACAATAAAATGAAAATAATATTATTTTCTTCAAAATTTTTCTCCAGATTTCTCCTCTCCTTTACAAAAATTTCTCTCAAAAAATTTCTTCCTCTCAAAATTTTCTCTTCTTCCCTCTTGTGATCCTTCCTATATTTATAGGAAGGAAATCTGAAATATTCCTTCGACAAAACGAGCAGAAAAAGGGGAAAAAGGGGGTGGGTGCACCGAAATTTGGTGCACCCACCCCCTTTTGGGTGCACCAAAAATGGTGCACCCAAAAAGGGGGGGGCTGGCCCCCCCTGCTGGCCGCACATGCGGCCAGCAACACTGGTCGCTACAGCGACCAGTGCAACTGGTCGCTGTAGCGACCAGCTTGGTCGCACGTGCGACCAGCCCTTGGTCGCACGTGCGACCTTAGTGCACCCCCCCACCCCCGTTCGGTCCAGGCCTCTCTCGTTCTCGTCTGTTTCTGGTCCATTTTGTTCCGAATTAACGCGTTTTTATTCCACTTCGAAAAATCTACAAAACCAAAAAAATAAATTAATTAATTACTAATGTTTAATTTACTTAAGAGATTAATAAAACTTAATTTAGCAGTATTAAACCGCACAAATACGGTACAATCAAAATAAAATAAATAGAAAAATAAAATAAAAATAACTATAAAACAAAGTATATTTTTTTGCGAAGCGGTCAAAATGCCGTGTCTACAGCTGCCCCTCTTTGTCATGCAAGTTCCACTTGCTTGACAAAGATAAAAGACCACGTCATTTTGATCGTCCCATTTTATCTTTATTTATTTTTTTATTTTTATTTTTAGTGTATTTTCCAATAATAGAACAAATAAAATAAAATGATTCATGACGAATACGTGTAAGTTTAGAGTAATAAAAGAATACTCATGACGATGTTCATGATAAACAAATGTCCGTTTAGAGGATCGTTTAAAGTAAAAAAAAAAATGACTTCTGACGATACTCATAACGAATATGTGTCTGTTTAGAAGATTGTTTAGAGTAATAAAAAAAGGACTCATGACGATACTCATGACGAACAAGTGTCTGTTTAGAGGATCGTTTAGAGTAATAAAATGATGACTCATGACGATACTCATGACGAACAAGTGTCTGTTTAGAGTAATAAAAAATGACTCATAACGCTACTCATGACGAACAAGTGTCTGTTTAGAGTAATAAAAAATGACTCATAACGCTACTCATGACGAACACGTGTCTGTTTAGAGGATTGTTTAGAGTAATAAAAAAAGAGACTCATGACGATACTCATGACGAACAAGTGTCTGTTTAGAGGATCGTTTAGAGTAATAAAATGATGACTCATGACGATACTCATGACGAACAAGTGTCTGTTTAGAGGATCGTTTAGAGTAATAAAATGATGACTCATGACGATACTCATGACGAACAAGTGTCTGTTTAGAGGATCGTTTAGAGTAATAAAAATTATTCATGCCCCAGCCCTCTTGGCCAGGGGCTTAAAGAAAGTTCAAGAGTATAAAATATGCCCCCACTTGTGACTGAGTCAGAATGAGAGAACAAAGATATAAATGTGCCCCAGCCGAACTCTCAGATGACCAAACATTTATAGATTGCCTGCGTACCTTAGTATTATGCCGAGGATCAAGTTTAGCGTAGTTCACTTTTCGCCCTTTTTCAGGGCAAAACGCATACCTGGACGCTCATTTGGAGCTTCTGAAATTTCAGCAATAAGAGTTTCTAATTTGAGCTGGAAGGTAAGAAGTCCTAGTGATAGGGAAATCCATGCTTCCAAGCCCCTTGAAATCCCTGTAATGCACATGAAAACATTTCCAAAACAAAATCTTAGTCTGAAAGTTATTACCTTTGATGACTCACAATTCCATTCCCCCCTTTTTTGTCGTGGTCATTTGACTAATGGCGCTCGACTTTCACGGGTCACAGGACAGTATCGGGAGATTTTTTTTTTTTTGAATTTAGAAGTCTCGCTTTTCAACTGAGAGTTTGACATGCTTCAGGGTGATTCGACAATATTTTTTTTAGTTCCCTTCGACTCAGGGGAAGGCCCAATATATCTCATCGAGGTCTCATTGGCTTGCTCGACTGGATTTTTGTCCTTTCAAATTAGTAGGTGCTTCAATGCTTGGGGTTCTAATACTCCTGCATGCTCTGTGTTTTCTCAAGTCCTGCAAAACTGATTTAGTCCAAAAATGGGTAAATGTCGAAAATTACTAAAATGAGTACCTTCAATACCCGATATGATTTTCTGTGAGATCTTGAGTCAAGAATGTAGAGGAATATGATTCTAATACATTTTCAGACCACGACCAATGTTTCTTTTCTCAAATTCTAATTCCATTCAAATCCATCAAGTTCTGATTCCAAAAAATATCATTTGCCGCTAATTTGGACCGAGGCGGAAAATATGAACAAATCTATCTATCATCTTTCTTTCCTCTTCAAATCTCTTCCACATTTATACCAATACTTCTTGTTCGGTTATCCCACTTTTTGTTTTTTCCTTTCTTTTATTTTTTTTCTCTTTTTTTTCTTTTTTCTTTTTTTCTTATTATTTTCTTCTTTTTTTCCCTTTTTTTTTTCTTTCTTTTTTTTTTCTCTTTTTTTTTTTATATCGAACTTACAATGATTTAGGGACAGCCGAGCTTATCAATGAACTTGATTTTCTTTGGAAATTGAGACCTTCTTGCAACATTTGAAAGTTTCTTCATTGGGATCATTGGCGTGAGATGATTGTATTCCCTTTTTACCATTGAG
Organism: Eucommia ulmoides; assembly: GCA_016647705.1. NCBI lineage: Eukaryota > Viridiplantae > Streptophyta > Magnoliopsida > Garryales > Eucommiaceae > Eucommia > Eucommia ulmoides. The sequence goes on along the minus strand of JAENRU010000173.1, from coordinate 112,717 downwards.
TAACTCAGACAATAGGCAAATCGGGATATTTACGCCCAGTTTCATCAATCACTAAAGTACCACCAAAGATAGTTTGATTAGCTTGCAACAATATATCAAAGCATCATAAGGACAATGGATACCAATATTTGACTTTTGAACCCCCCGGTACTTCTGGAATCGCTGACGAATTTGGTTACGGGCCTTTTCAGATTTTACCATCGTTTGGATAAACATAATCTTCCTTTGATTATAGTCCCATTGAATCGTGGTCTAACTTTGTATTGAAATCACACGTTCACATCCTCACTCAGTCACATCACGTACAACATATGCAGGCAATTTTGGGCACCTGAAATAGTAAGATTCAAACATTAGACCACAGTTTTGAATAAACAGTATTGCATTATTGAAATTTTAAAAGTCATTACAAAGCAAATCCTTTTCCATCCAAAAAACCAACGGGATGGAAAGGTGAGTACGCAAAGATTTTCCAATTTTATCAAAACACCTCGCAAATTTAAAGCAAACAAAAAAACAGTTTTGCAGTCTTTAGATTTTTTCAAATTGAGCCTTAGGCACGTGACTCGCTCCCATCTCCACCAATATTTTGGTAAAGATTGACTTCACCACCCCTTGAAGGTGCATACTCAGGCAACGGATTTTGCTGACAGTTTGGCGTACCGGCCTCAGGTTTTTTAGGAAACGTGATGGCTCCTGTCCGTATAAACTCCTGAATTTTGTCTTTCAGCTGAAAGCATTGTTCAGTCGCATGTCCTCTGGTTCCTGAGTGGTATTCACAGAAAGCATTTGAAGAAACTGCTTTACTCCCTGGTTTAACTTCGTAGAATGGAAGGGGTGTCAGCATCCCCTGCTTCAAACAATTCCGGTACAACTCGGTGATCGAGACCGGAAGGTCTTGTAGCTCTCTGTTGTCGTTCTGGAAATTTCTCCCAGTAGCATGAGGTAGAAGGTCTTGGTGGTATTGGGTTCCTGACCTTGGAGTGCGGTTAGGAATTTGAGGTGGGGTGTTCGGGCGTGGTTGATAGGTATGGTAAGAGGGTGTTGGGTAGGCTTGAGGGTAATATTGAGGAATGTGGTTTTGATAAGGGGGAGGTACATTTTGGTAATAGCGGGGGCGGCTTTGGGAATAGGGTTGGTTTTGAGGATAGTTTTAGTTTTGGCGATTTTGAGGAGGGTAGTTGTGATATTGGTTGTTCTGGTTCGGGTAGTTCTGGGGACAAGAAGTTTGGGGGTAGTTTTGGTAATGGGTTTGTCGAGGGGAAACGACAACAGCTACTTCATTTTCTTTCATCTTTGGCGGGGCTGACCTTTTCGTCAGATTGGATTGGGCCCCTTCAATTTTTCCGCTCCTTATTCCTTCTTCCGTCACCTCGGCCTGTTTGATCGCATCGCCGAAAGAAACCACTGCTATGCTCGAGAGATCTCGATAGAACGGCGGTGACTGAATTGACTTGAATATCTCTAACTGAGCCTCCTCGCTCAACTTAGGGACAACTTTGGCAGCCTCTTCCCTCCAACGAGCAGTATACCTCCGGAAACTTTCGTCTTTATTTTTCAGTATCTGGTAGAGGGTATTGCAGTCTGGCGCGACATCCCTATTGTACACATATTGCTCACAGAAGGCCTCTACCAGATCTTCAAATGTTTTAATCTGTGATAGCTCCAGGGTCATGTACCAGTTGAGAGCCGATCCTTTCAACGACCTCCGAAACATCTTTAGGCAAAGGTCTTCGTTCCGAGCATGAATTCCTAACTCCTCTTTGTAAATGCTAACATGCCATTCTGGAGGGCCAGTGCCATCATATTTTGTGAATTCTGGAACCACGAAATTTTCCGGGTACACAATCCCGGGTGGTGCTGACAACTCCTTGTACGTCGCTTTCCTGGACGGCTTCTCTTTTTGCCATTCTTCCATAGTTTTTTTCTAATTTTTCCATTTTCAGAAGCCAAGCCGGTGGAGGGCCGTTCTCTTCTTTGTTTTCAGTTTCAATGGCCGGGGCCGGTTGGCTATCATTTGAATTGTTTGGTGGAGCAACGACCCTTTCCGGGTGAATGAGGATCTGCGGGGCGGCGGGGGCCGAGCCCTCTGGCGAGGCCTGATAGACATGCCCCTGGATGGGATATGTCGGAGCTCCATAGGCGAAAGGATGAGGGCCCAGCTGAGGTCCATAGTAGACCGGTACTGCAAAGTTCGGGCCGACGTGGTTCGGATTCGGCCCTGAGTTCTCCATCCCAATACTTGCAGGGTTTCCATTTGGGGATTCAGTCACAGGAGTCCCGTTGGACGGAGGAATAGGCACCTCCTGAGGTCGGCTAAGTTCATTGATCCTTTCCATCAACCTGTCAATAGTTTCCTGCATCTGAGCTATCTGGGTCGTTCGGGGAGATTCAGGATTGCTTTCTGATGTCATCCTGGAATGAGTCTGTGCTCGACTGCGTGTAAAGATCGGACTTCGAAAGGGGGGAACTGGATTTGCTTTTCGGGGACCAATTTTCTTTGTCTTGTCCTTTTCTTTTTCACCTACAAAAAAAAAAAAAAAAAAAAAATCATTTTTTTAGTTCATGTGGGTCTTAGGTGGCCTTAAAGCCCTTTCTAATTCGAAGATTTCAATTTCGGTAACGACTAATTAAAAAAAAAATTATTATTTTTTATTTATTTTTATTTATTTATTTATTTTTATTTTTTTTTGTCGTTCCCTACCGATATTGAAAACTTTGAACTTGTTTGGTGTGTTTTTTTTTTTTTTTTTTTTTTTTTAGGACTTCCCCAGACGTCATAAATCCATCAAGTACAAAAAATCATTTCTCGTCTTGTATCATAGAATCCTGAGGGGATAATATGGATACAAGACAGTTTTGTTTTTATCAGAGGATTTACAACAATATAAGGGCCTGAGAGGAAATAAGGAAAAAAAAAAATATATATATATATATATAAAAAAAAATAAATGATATATAAAAAAAAATAAAAAATAAAAAAATAAAAAAATCACAACTTATTTACTGAATTGAGGGAAAAAATAAAATAAAATTTAACATTCGGACTTTAGATTAATTGGACTTATTCAGACATATTGGGCTCAACCCTCAGCCGTCCCCAGCGGAGTCCCCAGCTGAACGCTCCCCGATTTTTCAGAGAAAACCAAAAACAAATATATATAGATATATGTTTATATACTTGGCGCTGGTAAAATGAGAAGGGTTTTTAAAAACGTCGATTTTCTCATTAAAATATACTTAAGCCTGTTTTAGAAAAATGAGTCGCCACCTAGCATTGGGTTTAAATGATGTGCTAGGTCACCATATTTTTCTTTTTTTGAAAATAATTTTAAAAAAATGGCTTAAGTAAAATTTGACTCCAAAAATAACATGGTCTAACCAGAGATTCGTTTAAAGAGTTCGGGGGTCAGTTACGCTCGGGGAAGGTGTCAAGCACCCCAAGACGCCCGTCCAAAGACGGTACCTTATCCGATTAAGTCCAATTAGAATTTAAATCCGAATATTTTTTATTTTATTTTTAAATCCTCCTTATATACACATATACACATACACACACATTGAGGGAAGTGATATCCCTTCTAAACCTAGACCGTTCTGATTGAAGGTTGGGAATTTTCCACCTCGTATTGTTAGCACATTATATTTAATACAAATTAAATAAAACACCCGCACACACGCATCGAGGAGAGTAATTCCCTTCTAAATTTAGCCATTCAAATTGAAGGTTGGGAATTTTCCACCTCGTATTGTTAGCACATTATATTTAATACAAATTAAATAAAACACCCGCACACACGCATCGAGGAGAGTAATTCCCTTCTAAATTTATGCCGTTCAAATTGAAGGTTGGGAATTTTCCACCTCATATTGTTAGTACATTATATTTAATACAAATTAAATAAAACACCCGCACACACGCATCGAGGAGAGTAATTCCCTTCTAAATTTAGCCATTCAAATTGAAGGTTGGGAATTTTCCACCTCGTATTGTTAGCACATTATATTTAATACAAATTAAATAAAACACCCGCACACACACATCGAGGAGAGTAATTCCCTTTTAAATTTAGCCATTCAAATTGAAGGTTGGGAATTTTCCACCTCGTATTGTTAGCACATTATATTTAATACAAATTAAATAAAACACCCGCACACACGCATCGAGGAGAGTAATTCCCTTCTAAATTTTAGCCATTCAAATTGAAGGTTGGGAATTTTCCACCTCGTATTGTTAGCACATTATATGTAATACAAATTAAATAAAACACCCGCACACACGCATCGAGGGGAGTAATTCCCTTCTAAATTTTAGCCATTCAATATTGAAGGTTGGGAATTTTCCACCTCGTATTATTTACTTAAAAAAATAAAAAAAATAAAATAAAATAAATAAAAAAAATAAAAAAAATAAATGAATAAATGAATAAATAAAAAGAAAATAAAAAGTAATAAATAAATAAATAAATAAATAATAAAGGAAGAAGAAAAAAAAAAATCTAATTTACAAAAAAAAATTAGTATAATAACAACTTTAAAAAATAAGAGTAAGATTTACAGCAGATGAAAATTTACCACATTCTGAGAGATTTTTCTTCTTCAAAATTACAATAAAATGAAAATAATATTATTTTCTTCAAAATTTTTCTCCAGATTTCTCCTCTCCTTTACAAAAATTTCTCTCAAAAAATTTCTTCCCCTCAAAATTTTCTCTTCTTCCCTCTTGTGATCCTTCCTATATTTATAGGAAGGAAATCTGAAATATTCCTTCGACAAAACAAGCAGAAAAAGGGGGAAAAAGGAGGTGGGTGCACCGAAATTTGGTGCACCCACCCCCTTTTGGGTGCACCAAAAATGGTGCACCCAAAAAGGGGGGGCTGGCCCCCCCCTGCTGGCCGCACATGCGGCCAGCAACACTGGTCGCTACAGCGACCAGTGCAACTGGTCGCACGTGCGACCAGCCCTTGGTCGCACGTGCGACCTTAGTGCACCCCCCCACCCCCGTTCGGTCCAGGCCTCTCTCGTTCTCGTCTGTTTCTGGTCCATTTTGTTCCGAATTAACGCGTTTTTATTCCACTTCGAAAAATCTACAAAACCAAAAAAATAAATTAATTAATTACTAATGTTTAATTTACTTAAGAGATTAATAAAACTTAATTTAGCAGTATTAAACCGCACAAATACGGTACAATCAAAATAAAATAAATAGAAAAATAAAATAAAAATAACTATAAAACAAAGTATATTTTTTTGCGAAGCGGTCAAAATGTCGTGTCTACAAAGGTACATATTTTATTTGTCTTCATTATTTTTAATGTTTCTTTTGTTGTCTGATGATTACATTTTTTTGTATGGTTTATGCGGATCTTCGTGTTGACATCCTCAATTATAATTATGTATGGTTTTTCTTGTAACCACACAAATTATAATTCTATTCAATTCATTAAATTGACGTGTTCTGTATCATTGCAAAAATAAATAAATGGTATGCATTGTTGGTTAGAAAAAATAAATTGTTGGTCTGAAGCTCATTTTTTTTGTATTGTTTTTTTATTTTTTGAGTTGCTATTTTTCAAGTTACTGGTTTTTAGCTATAGGTGTTTTTTGAGCCTTTTTTTTTTTTTTATTTGTTAAGTTCATTTTTATAGCTCCTAGCTTTTTCTTTTTTTAGGTTGCTATTGCTTCCCAGTTTCTGTTTTATTCCCAATTTTATTTTATGTATGGCAGATGAAATGGACACTTTACTTCAACAACAAAAATACTATTCTCAAGCAATATGATGGAAGGTATGATGAAATGGGTATAGTGCTATTTTTGAATTCAATTCCATACCTGTTAGTTGGAATGGGCACTACTTATGTGTGTTGTTTCCAAGTTCCCTTGATGAAATTGATGAAAAAGAAAATAAAGAATGAAGTTGATGATGTGGGTGATGATGTTTTATTTGTGATTGAATGACCATTTTTAGACATTTGTATATGAATTATTTTTGAAATGCGTACAGGGATGCATCTCCATTGACAATTTTGATATGATATTACAACAATTTGTAGGTTTGGCTTCTTTTTCTCGATCAGGTAATATCTATCTTTGCGAATAAGGTATTCCTCTCCATTTCGAGGTGAAATTACCTCAATAAAATTTCAATTTCAAAAAATAATACCGAAACAACTATTTAATCCCACATTGCTAATGTTTATCTGATCCTGATCTATATATAAGTCTAGGAGTAGTACTTCTCACTCGATCTTTTTCTGTCGAGCACGCCACGCTGCTTGGTGTAAGAACTTCCAAGTAAGGTAGTGTTTTGGTTGCAGGGAATTGGGGCATCGGAATTAGAATTAGAAATGAATGTTCAAAAATTTTTAGTTCTTTTTACATGCATTCATTTCTAATTCCAGTTGCATTGATTAACATTTTTTGTTTTGTTTTGTAGGAAATTACGGGGCTGACTTACTTTATGTTGGATCAGTCGAGAAAGGATGCAGAGTATTGTATGGAAAATACATTTAACACATATTTAGTATGTATATTACTTTTGTAGTTAAATTTTGTTTTTATTTACGAATGGTGGCTTAGATGTTGAAAGGAAGTAGTGACCCATGACGGGTATAATTTTGTGTATCTCTAGTGTTTTTAATTCTCCATTTTTAATGAAAAAAATTGATTTCTTTATGTATTTTGTATTGTGAGGAATTTTTAGTTTTTATTGTTTGGATTTAGAGTATTTTAATATTTTAAAATAATTTTAAATTATAAAAAAAAATTAAATATTTTTTGGGACACTAAATAGTACACTTATATGTTGGTTCTCTTTTATAATTTTGCGACACATTCTTATATCCTAATAGAGGTTTTTTCACAACACTTTGTAGTGCCCTAATATATATAATTTAAAAAATATAAAATACTATAGAGACAATATATGGTATCCTAATAGTTATCTTATAGGACATTTATTATTGTCTTAACAAGTTCAAATAAAATGACACTGTATAGTGCCCTTATAACCTAATGAGACGGATTTTTATGGGGACACCAGTCCAAGTGTCCCAAAAAGCCCAAGTGTCACAATAGAGGCTCTGTCGCGACATTTTTTCGTGCTCCGATAGGCCATTTTTGTTGTAGTAACGTATACATTTCTACCTACGTCCCAATCTTTTTGGTTCTCCCTCGCTTTTACTATAACAAAATTCATTTTTAACTACACTAAATCAGTCCTAATATACTATTTTGGGTGCATTAAGTATGAAACAATTAAAAGTTGTCCTCTAAGAGTCTGTCTCAATAACTTATAAGGTTTTTATTTTTTAATACATATTTTTTAAAATATGTCTTATTAAATAAATATTATAAGGACATTATGATTGTGTGTCCCAATAAGAATTTAAAATAATACTATTTACAAATTGTTTCTAAAAATATTGTCATAATATATAGTTTTTGTTGCAGTATTTGTCTTCTATTTGTGATTGAGAGTATGTTTGGTTATCTCTACTACAATAAATTGTTTCTATCTCACTGAATATGATTTATCTCGTTTATTTTTGTCTAAATTGTGATTATAAAAATACATCAGTAACATATAATCTTGGTTCAAATTTATTATGTGATAATATCTTATTTTTAATTTTATCTTTTAAATAAACGTAATTGTTAAGATAATTGAGAAGTAGAGAATGAACAATGTATTGATCTATTGAGAAAAGAATACAAGGTTACATATATTGAGAATATACAGAATATAAACTGTAGGTGAGTATTTATAAGAGAAGTGGGGTTAGGGTTTTGCCCAATGGGCCAAGTGGGCTAAGCCCATTATTACACTAACATCCATCACTCAAGCTCAAGGTGGTAAGTGAGAGGTGAATTTGAGTTTGGAAACCAAATAGTGAAAACGTCAAGGTAGATGAGCCTTAGTGAAAATGTCTGTTGTCTGATCGGCTGCACTGACAAATTGTAGACGAACTACAGTCTGTAGAATGTGATGACGGATGAAGTAACAATCAGTCTCGATGTATTTTGTACGCTCATGGAATACATCATTGTGAGTGATCTGAATAGTACTCATGTTGTCACAGTGTAGGATAGTGGTTACAGGAGAAGAGATGCCCATATCAGCTAGTAGCCATCGAAGCCAGAGAAGCTCTTGTGTTGCATTAGCCATGGCATGATATTCAGCTTCAGTACTGGAGTGAGCAACCACAATTTGTTTCTTGTTACGCCAAGAAATGTGAGAATTACCCAAAAAGAAATAGTAACCAGTGGTTGAATGTTTGTCGGTGGGGTCTCCGGCCCAATCAACATCAAAATAAGATTGTAAGACGGGAGCAGATTGAGCTGAGAAATTAAGTCCCTGAAATAAAGTACCCTTGACATACTGAAGAATGCAAAGAACGATCGAGTAATGAGTGGTCCGAGGAGCGGACAAGAATTGACTGACCTGATGAACGACAAATGCAATGTCAAGGTGAGTAATAGTAAGATATACAAGACTTCCAACCAGTTAATGATATAGAGTGGCATCCAGAAGAGGTCAACCATCGAGTGAGATAAGTCTGACGTTTGGCTCGAGAAGAGTAATGGTAGTGGTTGAGTCAGTGATCCTAGTCTTAGAAAGGAAATCCGAGACATATTTGGCCTGAGAGAAAAAATATCCGTCAGAACCAGATGAGATTTCAAGGCCAAGAAAATAGGTGAGCATACCAAGATCGTTCATCTCGAATTAGCCACTGAGAAACTTTTTGAGTTCATAAATGCCACGTAGATCATCTCCAGAAATAACCATATAATTCATATACAACAAAAGAAGGATAGTACTGTTGGCAGTGTGGCGAATAAACAGATCCGAATCATGAGAACAAGGTGTGAACCCAAAACGATGAATAGTAGTGTTGAATTTAGCAAACCAGGCACGTGGAGCTTGTTTTACACTGTATAGGGCACGACGAAGGCGACAAACTTTATATTTAGGGGTAACCAAATCGGGAGGTATATGCATATAAACTTCCTCAAGAAGATCACAATTGAGAAATGCATTTTTGATAACTATTTGAAAGAGAGTTCATTTTCAAATAGTAGTTACGACAAGAAGTGTACGGACATATATTAGCCTCACCACTGGAGCAAATGTATCTTCATAGTCAAAGTCTTATTCCTGAGCGAAGCCTTTAGCAACAAGTCGAGCTTTATATCATTCAACAGAGCCATCAGAGAGCATCTTGATTTTAAACAACCAGTTACACCCAATAGGAATTTTTCTAGGGCACAAATCAACAATATCCCAAGTATGATTTTTAGCGAGGATCTGAAGTTCTTCGTCCATTACTTTCTGCTAAAGATGATTAGTATTAACCTTCTTATAAGATTGAGGTTCGTGTAAATGAAGTATAGTAGAAAAACAATAAAAATCAGTAAGGTAATGTGGACGATGAGTTACCCTGGTAGAGCGGTAGGGGTGTTCTGGATCGTGGGTCTCAGAGGTAGTTGGTACAGAATCATCGGTCATAAGAGAAGTCTCAGGAATGGTCGCTGGAGCTGGAGAGGTGAGATCAATTGGTGGTCCTAGAGTGGGTTCGGCTGGTGGGTCTGGGGTGGACTTAGCATAAAGTACAGAGCTGAGTGCAACAAGTGGTATTAGGGTGGACTCAACAGTACCTAGAACTGTATCATCTGGTAATAAATCAATGGATGGATCAGTAAAAAATCTGGAGTTGGTGAGGATTGACATGTCAAATGACCGTAAGGAAGAAAACATTTGATGTTCCCAAAAATAACATGTTGCGAGATACGAAGGGTTTTAGAAATGAAATCCCAGCACCGATACCCTTTATGTACGATGCCATATCCAAGAAAACAACATAGACGAGCCCTTGGTTCCGGTTTGTTGTGTTCATGTGGTTTGAGAAGAACAAAACAGGTGTAACCAAAGACTCTGAGTTCAGAGTAATTAGGAGTTTTACCGAAAAGGCATTCAAATAGAGACTGGTTTTGGATTGTAGCTTAAAGGACACGGTTTATTGTGTAGACGGTTGTGAAGGCAGTCTTACCCCAAAAATGCTCAAGACGTGATGAAGAAATTCGGAGAACACGAATTGTGTCAAGAATATGTCTATATTTGCATTCGACTCGTCCATTTTGTTGGATTTGAACCATAGAAGAAAACTCAAAATATATTTGGAATAGTTTGGATCGATGTTTCATAAGAAACAACCATGTATATCGAGAGTAGTCGTCTACAAAGATAACAAAGTAACGAATGTCATACATCGAGGCATGAGGAGAACGCTCCCAAATATCATAATGAATTAGATCAAAGGGTGTGAGTGAAATAGATTAACTCTCTTGGAAAGGTAGGGCTGGTTTTTTGGTAAGTTGGTAATGGATACATTTTAAGGACCCATGTTGAACTGAACCTAACTGACCACTAGAGATAAGCGATTTGAGTCGGCGAGATGAAGTGTAGTCTAGCTGAGCATGCCATATATGGGATAGTGATAGATCAGTTGGTGGTTGTGGAGATAAGGATGACGATACCAATGGTGGTGGTGAGGTTGAACAGGTTGATGAAAGGACTTGGAGTTGTGGTGGTGATGGAGTTGGAGATGGAAGGTGCAAACTGGTAAGTTCAAATAGGCGTCCAACCTTACGACCAGTCCTGTCATACCCCACCCCGGACACTCGTCACTGTAGGACCGACGTGACGTCAACACGACATCACCTGAATATCTAACTTACTATAGACGACAAAAAAAAAAAAAACCACAATCACAGAACAAATCATAAGTATATACACTCTCTCATTTAGGGACACTGGTCCCAAAAAACGAAGTTCACTTAACACGAAGGCAAAGCCCTAAATCTCTCATTTAGTTTCCCTTCAAGTAGCACCCCCATGATATTCCTTCTCTATCGCACCTCCGGATTTGACCTAGTGCTAGTAGGGGACCGATTCCTAGCTATTTCACCTGCGAGTGTACTGCCCTCTTAGTAAAACACTTTTAAAATAATAATACAGTCTAAATAATACCACATTTAAATATGGATCAAGTATAAGTATACAAACATCACATTTCTCATAAAATCTTCATAATATAAACAGTGAAAGTAAATCAATCTATATAAGTTCCATTTAAACTCATCCAATATAAAATAATATCAATCACCATATAATAAATCACCAAATATAAGTAAAACACCACATCTAAAAACACCACACCACCATACCACTCACTGGCTAGCCATAGTGATCATTTTAACCTCACGATCGAGAGTTGCAATGGTACCGTACCACCCGTAAGATATGCCTTCCTAGCGGGACAAATAACCATATGCCCGGACCATCCATTGGACAAGTCATAATATCAATATCTACATGCTGGACCACCCATCGGCTGGATATAATATCAATAATCGTCTGCCGGACCACCCATCGGCAAGACATAACATAAACAACCGCCTTCCGGACCGCCCATCGGCAGGACATAAAATCAATAACGTCATCAAATTAACAACATCATCACAACTACCACTCAATGAAAAATCAACGAAAACCACATTTCCAAATCACCCAAATCCAACTAATCATTTTTCAACGTTCTTTTAAAACCAGCATAATTTAACGAAAATCCACTTTACTAACTCACCCAAAACCTGCTTGATCCACGTGGTTTTAAAATCATTCAAGACAAGTAAAATCCATTTCACACACACACACACACACACATATAGTTTGGTAAGAAGACAATACACTCTCCTGATTATCCGTTTTCGAAGACTTTGATCGCCTACTCTTTACCGGTACTTCGGTGCCTACGAACCTAATAGTGACAAGGCCTAAATTAATATTTTATGTAGAAATAACCTCACCATTCCATGAAATCCTAATTTCCATAATTTCCTATTTCTCGCGTTTTCTTTTGGAATATTATTATTTAATTAACATCGCTTCGTTATGGTTTACTATATAAACTTTGTTTATATAAACAGTCTTATTATTTATTATCGCCATTTCGACATTTTCACTGCAAATAATTAGTTTCATAATCAGTCACGAGACAATTGAATACATATATTAAAAGAGTTCGGAATTTTACCTACCCCGGATTTTCTGTTGGTCGTGAGATTGAATTTTTAGATTTTTTTTTTTTTTTTTGATTTCCTGTTTTGTGTTTCCTGTTTCTGATTTGGTTCCCCCGCTGACCAACCACGTACCACACGTCGGCGATCACCCTTACACACACCCAGCGGTGTTTAAGCTGCACACCTACACAAACACCGCCATGACGAACACACACACACACACACAGCAACAACATCGTCAGACCAGAATGGAGACCCACACGCACACAACCGACGCTCTCTCTCTCTCTCTTTCTCTCTCACTAACTCCCTCCGATCACTACTGCGATTACGCCACACACCCACGAAATCGACCATCGAACACCCACAAACTCACACCATAGCACACACACATACACATAAACATACAAACGATCACCACCCACAAAAATGGCAGCGCACACAACCCACCGGCAACAAAACTAACAAACGGCATATTCACAAACAATCACATGCATACACTCAGTAGCTCAAAACAGAACACACGCATGGCCGGACCCACTCTCTCTCTCTCTCTCTAATTCACCGTCGGTAACCTCCGGCAACTTACCTCCAACCAGAACAACCCCCACACACGCGGCAATTGGACACCAACGTCTGACTAAGTACACCCACACGCAGAACACACACAGATCACACACATATCTACACATACTCCGTTCATATACACACAACAAAACACACACATGCCAGATTAAACCTGAAACACACACACACTTATCGGCGACGACCACACACCGTCGAACCTCTCTCTTTCTCTCCCGCCAACCCATCTCCTTCTTTCTCTATCTTCTCGGCTCTCTCTCTTTTCTCGAACCGTCTCCCCTCTTTCAATATATATATATATGTGTGTGTGTGTGTGTGTGTGTGTGTGTGATTCAAATAGCCAGACGACAAGTGGCCTCTCCTCCTCCATAATTTTTTCTACCTCCTCTTTATGTGTATATAATATATATATATATATATATATATATATATATAATTTAGACCAAGTCCCTCTTTTGTTTAAGTTAAGGTATTATGTAAGTCCATGTCTAATTTTGAATATTTATAAAGTTTACAATTTGACCCCTAAACCTTTTTAAATGACCTCATTCAAATCGCAAACCGCCCCACTATTTTAATTAGAAGGGTAATTAAACCCATTCTAAATTTTAAATGTTTAAATTTATAGATTAACCCTTCAACTTTTTAAAGATTAAATCAAAATTAATACCACCAATCCCGTTATTTTTTAAATATTTTAAAATGCGACTTAAACTGTACATATATCAAAGATCGGGGTCTTACAACTCTTCCCCCCTAAAGAAATTTCGTCCCAAAATTTTCATATAAAACAATCAGAATTAAAATTTTCGTCAGACCACTAATACGCCAGAGTCGCCCCACATGATTACGTTCGTCTCACGTGATTCTAAACCAACTGTTTCCTAGTAGAGTCCCAAAATCACAAGTCGTCCAAAAGTTATAATCATCAGTTTTCATCAAATTATATCTACTCATTTTATCATTTTCATACCCAATATCCAACCAACATGGTGTACTTTGGTTGGTAATACCTAACACCGAGAACCAACTATCTCTTGTCTCTAACGCTTCTGCTGTGCTACTCTGATAAAACCACAATCAATAACAATAAAATACAATATATTCTTATTTCCAACAGGTCTACGATCTTAGAAATTTCTTATCACCAACATTTATTCGTTCAGTTTGCCACAATATCTCCATTTAATATTTAAACCAACAATACTCATACTCAATCTCATAAGTGCAAATAGCCTAAAATCCTCAACCTCAATATCTACCCCAAAACTTCAATACCCTTATAAATGTTTCAAATATTACTATTAACTAATTTATTTTTCGAGTTACGCTAATTCACATAGAGACGTTTTAAATTACATCAAAACATATCAATTTCCCTTCAAAACACATTGATATCACCAAATCACATTATTACGTCTCAAATTACATTAACGGGTTATCTATACGAATCTCTTTCATACCTTCACATTTAATCAAATCCCTAATAAGGTCACGTATTTCAATTATGTTTTAGTCTACCTACTCATGCTTCAAACACATATAAATATGGATCGAAGTACCTAACTGCGTTCCAACTACAAAATTTCAATATATCACAAAAGTCATTCGGAATAATTCAAAATTATCCTTTCCTCATGAGATCTCAGTGACCCTACATGCCGACTTTACCTAATAATTAGTGGATCAATACATCTAATTGAGTTCTTTTTATCTACTTCATTTTCTATATAAAAAAAATAAAATAATCACATCGGACTGTCTCCAGTTCTCAATAATTTTCGGTTCTCCTATCTTGGTTCAGTCTATTTGACTGAAGTCATATATCATTCTCATACAACGCTTTATACGGTACCACCTTGATCACCGAAAATGTATCTATTAGTTTAAACAAATTCCATTAGCACCATGTGATCCTCCTCGCTACCAAAAATTTCTCAAACACAACTCCTCAACATATTCTCCAATATCTGAATCGTACCTCTCGATTGACCATTAATCTATAAATAAGGAGACTTATAAACTCTCACTTGACACTCACAGCAGTATAGAAACTTAAATAAAACGTCAAAATAATTATCAAATTCTGATACTACGGTTTTTCCTATATAGTTTTTTCGATGGAGGATTATTATCTGAAAATACTACCTAACTTTCCATATTTACAACAGGCCGATTTAAGTTATCACCATTCAATACTGCATTTTCGAGTTCCTCCACGGACTGTTCATACAATGGCGACTTACTTCGCTTTGAAAACAATTATCATCCAAGTCACAATACAGCTACAACACTTATGATTTCAGAATTCCAATTCAAAATTTTGAATAACCAATCAACCGAGTTTAACAATTTATCAACATATGCTAAAGTTTTAATCCAGGAGCCACTAATCCTCATCAAACGTAGAATTCAACATCCAATTTCACCTTTGCTTTAAAATAATTATCTTAACACAACTTTATTCGACATTTGCATTGAACCGGTGCCTCATGTGACCGAACAATCCCGTCAATATATACTTGGCATACGTATCAAAAGAATACGTCATCTTATAACCAGGACACAAGTAGACTTAATAATTCTATCCACAATTACTTAAATAAAGTTATGTCCCCTTCCAATTCTGAGATAATTATGAAACACAATTCATCGTGCTACCCTACTATTTCCAGTTAGAAATAGCTGCAATAACCTACTTGGATGTTGATGTTCGATCTTAATTTTGCTAACATACAAGACATCGAACAACAACTTATGTGATTTCTCATTCCTCTACAAACTACCAATAATGTTTTACGCAAACCCAATATAAGTTGATATCACCAAGGTGCGTTGTGTATATTGAACTATGCACTTCTTCTAATGTCTCTCTCATTAATTGGCATTATTATAAATACACACTTTATTTTCGATCATCAAAACTTCATCATCATTTCTAACACGCTAGTTAGCTCTACAGCTATTTCCTACTATATTACTAATCCTCTTTAATTGGACATCCAACTTCTGCATTTTCTCCCAACACGGTCGATCAATGCCGGTTTCAAAAATCAAGATCTCAAACAACGTTACTACTTGACCAACCTCCTACTAAATTTACAAGGGTCTCAACTCATTCCATAAATTAATATGAACAACCAACTTACTGATTTTCGATGCGAAAATTTGCTATACCATTGGCCTTCCCTGAATTTTAATAGATGGTACTTACCTCAGATTTAGCTCTTTTGCGATTAAACAACTATTCCCAACTCTGGAGGTCGGTGTATATCTCATAAATCTCGTCATACAGGTATTGTTACTAAACATCAAGATAATTACAATCACTACCAGTTCTAAAATTCCAAGTTCCAATTACACCATTTTGGCCTTTCCATTACACCATAGATGCGTCTTCCAATGGTTCAAGTAAATATGAGTTCTCAAAATCACATGTCCCAAATTTACCACTCGATTTAACCAAAACTCATGTTTATTGCATTTGGCATACCGATGTTTTTCTTGCAACATCAGCCACAAAATCTGGAGATGTCCTACCTACTTTTCTTTATTCTCGATCAGATCGCCGATTTTGCCACGTCACAAACTCTGACCTCCTAGACCCACTATCAAACTAATTGGGGGTACTGATTACATCTTCTCCGAATATACAAACTTTGATTTACCCTAGTTTTGAAAAGTAATTTTACGTACACATGCTTACTCATACAAAAGGACTATTATCTTAGACCCACAATTCTCGGGTAATTTCTAATTATCATTCTCTATTACACTATATATTTACTAACTCCACGAACTGTTGCTCCGCCTATCCATTAATTTAGAACGTATTACCAAATTAAATTCTTATCTAGTAGCATCACAGTTTCCTCGCATCCTTAATTTTTACCTTTCAGATTACCTAGAAGGCGATTTACTCATTTTGAATATTATTTCATATTCCGACTTAAGTGTGTTCTTCTATACCATCTAGTATTTTAATAACGATGTACTAAGTACCACCGATCGTTATCTTATCCTCATGTCATTTGCATATAATTGTTTCTCAGTTAAAATCTCACATTTTTAATTATTTATACTTTCACCATCGCGATCCATCCAATACCACCACCACCAACAATACAACATCACTCAAATCCGCTACTGGTAATATCACCACATGGTCGTATCACTGCCTACCAACAAGACAACGCTCCATGCACCGTGCCAATATACTAACTAATGTAATGAAAGAACTAACACTCACGTACCGAACTAACTTATTGACACCCTATCTCATGTCCCCTACTGACTAGACGACTGGCACGTCCTCCTATCTCATGGTTTTCTACTGACACAACAATTGACAAGTCTACAGAACCTATAACCTAGGCTTTGATACCAAAATTGTCCCACTCCACCCCAGACACACGTCACTATGGGACCGATATGACGTCGACACGGCACCACCTGAATATCTAACTTACTACAGACGACAAAATAAAAATGCAATCACAGAACAAATTATAAGTATATACACTCTCTCATTTAGGGACACTAGTCCCAAAAAAAAAGAAGTTCATTTAACAACACGAAGGCGAAGCCCTAAATCTCTTATTTAGTTTCCCTTCAAGTAGCACCCCCAAGATATTCCTTCTCTATCGCACCTCTAGATTTGACCTAGTGCCAGTAGGGGACCGACTCCTAACTATTTCACCTGCGAGTGTATTGCCCTCTTAGTAAAACACTTTTAAAAGAATAATACATTCTAAATAATACCACATTTAAATATGGATAAAACATAAGTATACAAACATCATATTTCTCGTAAAATCTCCATAATATAAACAGTGAAAGTAAATCAATATATATAAGTTCCATTTAAACTCGTCCAGTATAAAATAATATCAATCACTATATAATAAATCACCAAATATAAGTAAAACACCACACCACCACACCACGCACTGGTGAGCCATAATGATCGTTTTAACCTTACGATCGGGAGTTGCAACAGTACCGTACCACCTGTATGATATGTCTTCCTAGCAGAACAAATGATCCTATGCCCGGACCACCCATCGGACAGGTCATAATATCAATATCCACATGCCGGACCACCCATCGGCTGGATATAATATCAGTAATATTTTGCTGGACCACCCATCGGCAAGACATAACATCAACAACCGCCTGTCGGACCGCCCATCGGCAGGACATAAAATCAATAACATCATCAAATCAACAACATCATCACAACTACCCCTCAATAAATAATCAACGAAAATCACATTTTCAAATCACCCAAATCCAACTAATCATTTTCAACGTTCTTTTAAAACCAGCATAATTTAACGAAAATCCACTTTACTAACTCTCCCAAAACTTGCTTGATCCACGTGGTTTTAAAATCATCCAAGACAAGTAAAATCCATTTCTCTCTCTCTCTATCTCTCTCTCTCTCTCTCTCTCTCTTTCTCTCTTTCTCTCTCACACACACACACACATATATATATATAATTTGGCAAGAAAATAGTACAATCACCTGATTATCTGTTTTCGAAGACTTTGACCGCCTATTCTCTACCGGTACTCCGGTGCGTACGAACCTAATAGTGACAAGGCGTAAATTAATATTTTATATAGAAATAACTTAATCATGCCATGAAATCCTAATTTCTGTAATTTCCTATTCTTCGCGTTTTCGTTTGGAATATTATCATTTAATTAACATCACTTCGTTACGGTTTACTATATAAACTTTGTTCATATAAACGGTCTCATTATTTATTATCACCATTTCGATATTTTCGATGCTAGTAATTAGTTTCATAATCAACCACGAGATAATTAAATACATATATTAAGAGAGTTCAGAATTTTACCTTCCCCAGATTTTCTGCTGGCCGTGAGATTGGATTTTTATATTTTTGTTGGGGTGGTTTATGTATTTCCCTCCCCCGCCCCCCCCCCCCCCCCTTTTTTTTTTTCTTCCTATTTTGTGTTTCATGTTTCTGATTTGGTTTCCCCACCGACCGACCATGCACCACACGCCGACGATCACCCTCACACACACCCAGCGACGTTTAAGTTGTACACCTATATACACACCGCCATGACAAACACACACACATGCACAACAGCAGCACCGTCGGACCAGAAAGGAGACCCACACGCACACAACCGACGTTCTCTTTCTCTCTCTCTCTCTCTCACACACACACACACACTAACTCCCTCTGATCACTACTCCGATCACGCCACACACCCACGAAATCGATCGTCGAACACCCACAAACTCACACCATAGCACACACACATACACATAAACATACAAATTATCACCACCCACAAAAATGGCAGCGCACACAACCCACCGGCAACAAAACTAACAGACAGCATATTCACACACAAACACATTCAAAACACACGCATACACTCAGTTGCTCAAAACAGAACACACGCAAGGTTGAACTCACTCTATCTCTCTCTCTAATTCACCGCTAGCAACCTCTGGCGACTTACCTCCAACCGGAACAACCCACACACACACGGCAATTGGACACCCACGTCTGACTAAGTACACCCACACGTAGAATATGTCACGACCCATCTAGGACACCCGTCATCCCAGGGCTGGCGTGACGACAACATGACATCACCTATTACATTTAATCTTCTTATACATTACAAAATGCATAAATTACTATAAAATTTTGTTATACAAAACATACATAATTTTTCTCTTTCACATGGTTCACCTCTGACAACTCAACTCAACGATTTCCAGATGACTCCACCTAATACCAGTAGGAGACCGTCTCCTAAAAGATTCACCTGAGAGTGTACTGTCTTCTTAGTAAAAACTATTTTTAATATAATAATAATAATACATTCTAAATAATACAACATTTAAATGGATCAAGCATAAATATATATCCACCACACAATTAGTAAAATCTCCAGTATCAAATAAGCAGTGAAAGTAAAACAGTATTGATGAGGGTATTTTTGGGCACCTCTGAGTCAGCACTTGAGACCTAGCCACGTGTCAACCCTCGCAGTGACAGGGACGTATTTTGGAATCCACAACGCCACATTAGAGCATACATCGACTACGGTTCCTCCCTGGAATCTCATTTACACCTAGAGAGGAGCGAGGAGCCCCGCAAGGACGTGATGCTCTGAGCTCTACGCCGTGCCCTCAGCGATCAGTTTCAGGGACTCAGTCGCTCACCTCGACTGACTCCCATTTTCACCTTGTTTCTTCTCCAAGATTACACGGATCTCTGCGCTCCTTCACCAGCTTATCGCCACAGGCTTGTCAAAAGCCCGTAGGCTTCGCCAAATGGGCCTAAAAGCCCAAGCCCAACGATTATCTTCTAAATGCCCCAGATTATCGGCTAAACACAGGGTTTCGACTAATTAATCGTGTTTAGGTTCGACTAATCATCTCCAACGCCTATATATTTCGGGGGCTATGTAAGCCCGAGGTATACTTTAATGACTTACATTACATGCGAGTTCATTTGTTTCCTTACTATATTCTGTACCTTTTCTCTCTGAGCACTGATTACCACGCCGGAGGGGCTTCACCGGGATAAATCCCGGTCTGAGCCTTCTGCAGGTACACTTCCTGAGGAGCAGGACTCTGGACACAGCAGGTCAGTCCTCCCAGGACCCAACACAGCTCACTTGAGGAATTTTCAATCGACGACTCCACCTCAGCAAGAGGACCCACCTGTCATCCGACTGGACCATACTCGAGGTGTGTACTAGTTTTATGCACCAAAAAGTATAAATAAGTTTCCAAACACCATAATCAATAATAAATCACCCAATATATATATATATATATATATATATATATATATATATATATATATATAAAACACCCCAACTCACAACACACATCTCAATCCCATACCCACCGGCTAAGCCATAGTGATCGTTTTAACCTTACGATCGGGAGTTGCAACAGTACCGTACCATCCGTAGGATATGCCTTCCAACGAACACCAATCACTTCGCCGAAGCGGATAATCAATGCGCAGTATAATCACCACTCTGCCGAAGCAGATAAATCATCACTCTGCCAAAGCAGATAAATCACCACTCCGCCGAAACGGATAACATCACTCTACCGAAGTAGATAAACACCATTCCGCCGAAGCGGATAAATACTATGGCATCGTCAAATCAATAACAACATCGTCAAATCAACAATATCAATAACCTCATCTTATCAATATCGTCAAAATCCCCAACATCCATCTTTTTCTCTCCAAAACCGAATTTTAAATCCAAAAATCATATTTATCGCTTTTGTTTGAAAACCATCTAATTTCAACAAAACTATTTTTTCACTTTTTTTTTAAAACCACCAAATCCAACAAAACTCATTTTTCAACTTCCTTTTAAAACCACCATAATTTAACAAAAATCTATTTCCTCAACTCACCAAAAATCTGCTTGATCCATATCATTTATAAAATTATACAGTCCAAGTAAAACTTTTTCACACACATTTATATATAAAAATAGTTTAGCAAGAAGAGCAGTACACTCACCTGATATTCTGTTCTCAAAAGCTCCACCAAAAATCCGCTACTGAACTTTCGACAATTTTGAACCTATTTGTAACAAGGCCTAAATTAATATTATAGAGAAAATAACTTAATTGTACAATGTAATCCCTACGTTCATAAATTTTTCATTCCCCACGTTTTGATTTATGAACATGTTATTCGACTAGTTTAGTGTCGTTAAAATTTACGATTTACATCTAATTCATAAAAACGATCTTATTGTTTATTATTCTCATTTTGATATTCTAAGGTTAGAAACTATATTTAGAATTCATAAAATAAATTAGAAAATGTTACCCGTTCCGAACCGATCGTGGATTTCCCTAAAATTCTATGTATTTTTTATTCTGCTCCCCATCGCCTAAGCGACGTCCCACCGCCTAGGCGAACGAGTGACTGCTTTTCCCTTACTCTCAATTGCACACTGCAGTTTCACCGCTTGAGCGAAAATCCACCGCTTAGGCGAACGAGTGACTGCTTCTCCCTTTCTCTCAACTGCACACTGTAGTTTCACCGCTTGAGCGAAAATCCACCGCTTAGGCGATAAACGTTTTCTTCCTCCTACTCTGTTTTGAGATCTCAGCCACCTCTCTCCCTCTCTTCTCACCATCGGCTCATACCCACACAATACAGCACACCTGAACCTCACAACCACACTCCCACAGCATACACATCAGAAACAAACACACACACACACACAGTAGTGGACTTTACACTCACACACACCCCCATGGCTTCTCCCTCTCTCTCTTCCTCTTCCATTTTTTGCTTCTGTTTCCTGTTTCTATTTAAACCAGCCGCCGACCAACGAGGAGCTCCGATCACGCCATTGACCACCTGCCACCCCATACCGTTCTGCACACACATACACATTGATCACATACATACACACACTTCGATAATCAGAACACGCACATACACTGCCGAAGGAGCAGAACACACCCACACATTTCGATCAAACCCACGCACGCACACAATCGCCGGCCAAAACAGAACAGAACACACACAACACACAGTAACAGAGCACACCCACTTACCGGAGATGAGGCATCCACACCGCAAGCCCACCGCCGGCGACTCTCCTCTCTCTTCTTTCTCTTCCTTTCTCTCTCTTCTTTCTCTTCGGTTTTGGATTTTTCTTCGCCCATTTTCTTTGTATGTAACTATATATATATATATACACACACACATACACATATGCGTGTGCTCAACCTGCCGGACAATGCCCATGCTTCCACTTCACCAATCCCCCAATCTCTCTCTCTCTCTATATATATAAAATGAAGATATTTTTGAACTATTACACAAACCTCCTTCATTTTTAGTTAGGATAGTAATTAAATCCCTTCTTAAGTTTTAATGTTTAGGTAAATTATAATTTAACCCCTAAAATTTTAATTCACATAATTAATATCGTAGTCCACCCCGATATTTTCAAAATATTTTTAAAAATGTGACTTAAATTATTCGTATATTAAAAATTGGGGTCTTACAGAACACACACATATCCACACATACTCCGTTCATATACACACAACAAAACATGCACATCCCGGATTAAACCCGAAACACACACACACACACTTACCGGCGATGACCACACACCGTCGAACCTCTCTCTCTCTCTACCGCCAACCCATCTCCTTCTCTCTCTATCTTCTTGGCTCTCTCTCTCTCTCTTTCTCTCTCTCTCTTACCGAACCTTATCCCCTCTTTCTATTATGTATATATATATATGTGTGTGTGTGTGTGTGTGTGTGTGTGTGTGTGTATGTGATTCAAATGGCCGGACGACAAGTGGCCTCTCCTCCTCCATAATTTTTTCCACTGCCTCTTTATGTGTATATATAATATATATATATAATTTATACCAAGCCCCACTTTTGTTTAGGTTAAGGTATTATGTAAGCCCATGTCTAATTTTGAATATTTATAAAGTTTATAATTTGACCCTTGAACCTTTTTAAATCAACTCATTCAAATCACAAACCACCCTGCTATTTTAATTAAAAGGGTAATTAAACTCATTCTAAATTTTAAATGTTTAAATTTATAAATTAACCCCTTAACTTTTTAAAGATTAAATCGAAATTAACACCATCAATCCCGTTATTTCCGAAATATTTTAAAATGCGACTTAAACTGTATGTATATCAAGGATCGGGGTCTTACAAGTCCCAAGAGTTTCTCCTGTCCGAGGATTCTGAACACGATAACCACTATTAGAAAATATTACTTCAAATCCCAATTCACAAAGTTTCCCAACAGACAAGAGATTTAAGGTGAGTTTCAGAATCAAATATGTATCAGGAACGGAAAGATAAGAAGCAGAAACCTAACCGATATGAGTAATACGCATTTGAGAACCATCAGCAGTATGAATACTAGGGATATTTATAGTGGAGATTTTGGTTAAAAAATTAGGGAATCAGATGTCATATGATTGTAACAAGCAGAATCAAAGAACCGATAAGAGTTACCTGTAGTAAGTGAGAGAGTAGGGGAAAGGTTTGTACCATTACCAATGTTGGAGAAGATATGAAGGAGGAGTGAGGCAAGATCTGCAATAGACATAGTGACAGTAGTAGAGGTAGGATCCGAACCTTATTTGATATTGATAATGAGCGAAGAACCCACAGACATCACTATTGAGCCTGGAGAAACTATTGTCACGAATGGATTTAGGATGCTGAAATTATCCAGGAACCGATCTATACTTGTGAAGAATCGATTGAGAGCCCCTTGAACCGAACAAATTTCCCAAATCAACAATATAAAGAGAACTATACTATATGATTTGAATTTGATTTGACGAAGATTACAGAAATATCCGGAATGCTAAAATTATCTAGGAACCAATATTGAATCTTCAAGGACCGGGTAAAAAATGGGTGAACCAGTATGGGAATCACATAGATATAATAAAAAGTATATTATGTGAGTCTCCAACTAAAAAATGGAGACCGAAAACAGAATCAGTACGTCGAAAAATCCCAAGAACCGGTCCAAGTTTGCATAAAATCAGTCAACGAAGGCCTGAACCGGGACAAAGAAGGTACTAATGACATGACAAGGGTTGAGGAGACAATAGGGCACTAACATGGCAGTAAATATTGACGCATCAGACGATCAACACTGGAATGGCATGGGTCAACGGTGCTGTGGCACTGACTGTGTACTAATGTGGCCCTGAGGTGGCGACGGTTAACAATGATGTGGCATTAGTCAACAATGACGTAGCGCTGACTGGATACTGTGATGGCACTGACTTGGTGCTGAGTTGGCTCGAATCGGGATTGCTAACGGGGCTTTTAGGGCTGACGAGGCAGCTGGTGGGCAAAAGGCAAAGGAAGGTTGTGCGTAGATCTGACGTGCCATCTATTTATCGCGCGTAAACAGTAACCTGGTGATGA
This sequence comes from Eucommia ulmoides, assembly GCA_016647705.1. NCBI lineage: Eukaryota > Viridiplantae > Streptophyta > Magnoliopsida > Garryales > Eucommiaceae > Eucommia > Eucommia ulmoides. Next base: position 88,068 of record JAENRU010000173.1, on the reverse strand, counting down.
GCATTATGTTTTTGGAATTGTCTCATCGAGACAGTTCCAATGGTATATTATATGATGGATTTGGAGCCTTGGTTGAGGCGGTAGAGCTCAAAATCTGAGACGTCGCAATTAGGGGTTACTGCAGGCTGTTGGTGGCGCGTGTGAGCGCGTTGATACTCTGATAGGGTGATTTTGGTGGCATTGTGTTTGTTTATGAAAGACGAAGACGGTGGTGTGATGTTTTTTTTATATCGGAGTAGTGATGAAACCTATAGCAATGACGAAAAATCGCGAGAGAAAAAAGATAGCGGCGGCGGAAACTTTAGGGTTTCGAAAAAAATGTTTAGATAGAACAGGTTTAGGAAAAACTTGCTCTGATACCATATTAAGGTAATTGAGAAGTGGAGAATGAACCATGTATACAATGGATGGGGAGGAAGATGTGAAGGCCATGGATTCCGTCGGGAGAGGGATTGAGCCAATAGAATGTCGGTGTTCCTCTTGGATAATGAGATTGAAGGCCTTGCAAACAATACAAAGAGAATCGATCATCAAGATTTGAGCACGCACAATAGCAAAGGAGTTATTAAGACCCATGAAAAATTGCATGAGGTATTTTTGTTGCTGAAAATCAATCTATGATTTCATACCAACAAACGGGAATCAACTGGTAATCTTTGAGTTCATTCGAAAGAATTTTCAGATTTGTAAATAAGAGATTGACCTCGAGAGAACCTTGAGAGAGGGCAGCAAGTTGTTGTTTGGTTTGAAAAAATCTAGGAGCATTGCTTTGACGGAAACAAGCATGGAAATCGTTCCATACTTCCTGGGCAGTGGCCATGTAGAGGAGACTATGACCAATTTTTTTTGTCAACTGAGTTTAGAAGCCAAGAGGTGACCATGCTATTACATCGGGACCAAGCACCTAAAGAAGGATCGTCCGGAGGAGACGGCCGAAGAGTGCCATCAACGAAACTGAGTTTGTTCTTGACATTGAGAGCCATAAGCATCGCATGGTTCTAGATATTATAATTAGGGCCAGTAAGAACATGAGTGACAAGAATTAATCCGGGATGATCACCACTATGAAGAAAGAAGGACTGTGAATATTATCCAATGGGAGAGGAATCCGGTTGAGATTGAGTAGTAGTAGTAGAATAAGAGGGAGGGGCAAGAGGCTGAAACAGGTTATTGGTGTTGGTGGTTTGTTGATTTCCCCCATAAGCCATGGATGGACCGAAATAAAAGAGCTAAGCATAGAGCGCGTGTGAGCCACGTACGGTGAATAGGAGCTCCAAGATTCGGGAAATGTGTTGTCGGTCTGAGCGCCGATCCAGACGGCGAGTTGAATGTCTCCTGATACTATGAGTGCCGATCCCAAATGGGGATCTCAATCGTCGAATCGGCTGATTCTGGAGTTTGTGGGTGAGAGCGAATATCTGGTTCCACTAGATTTGGCGACGGCTCACCGGGCTGATAAATCGCCGGTATGGACCGGACGTAGTGGTTTGACGTCCGAATCTTCACTTAGGAACTTTCATTTGGTGCGAGTCCAGGAGCTTTAAAAATTCAGTTGAACAAATACCGCATCGGCTCAACGATCGTACGCCGGAATTTTCTCAGGCACGTTGGAAAATCTTACCGGAATCACTCTCGGCAAATAATCTCTGTTCGGCTAAATAATAAAGAGAGATGGAAGACGGTAGTGGCCATTGATTGATTGGTGGTTGTCCATCGGTGATGTGATGGCCGTCCATTGCTGATGTGGTGGCCGGTGTTGTGTCGAGGGAGGTGGTATCATTTGGGTTTCTTCCAGGAAGAAGATGATGATAGGTGTTAAAATACACATTTGACCCTCAAGTTTTAAATGAAAAATAAATTGGGCCCAATTACAAATTTTAAAGGGTACAAATGTAATTTAACAATAATTAACTGAAAACTTAACTGAAGGGCCAATTTAAAATGAAAATGAAATATTAGGTATCAAATGTGTCTATTTTCAAATACAAGGGTTCAATTGATCACTGACTTTATTTGTGAGGAACCAAACCTATCATTATCCCAAAATATATTTTTAAAAATAGATGGGTGTTAGTGAATTTTTATAAAAATAAAAGCATATTTAAAAAAATAAAATAAGTGGAGGTCATTCATATCTTTATTAAAAAAAAAAGTCCGTTAACAAGAGCGGATATTTTTAAAATGACAGGATAAGTTTGTGATTTTAGACAAAATAAGGGGAAGGTTAGTGATATAAACCCTTATTATTATTACAGTTTTCATGTATAAATAGCAGCTGATCGCTGGAGAAGTACTGAACCAATATCATAGAGAAGTGAAAAAGAAAAGTGAGTTAGAGATCAGAGACATATATAGAGAGAGAGAGAGAGAGAGAGAATGGAGATGGAATTTCCAAGGTTTGTGGTGTTCCAAGTTGCCAAGAGCGGCAAATATTTGCAGTACCGAAAGGAAGATACGCAGGTGCATGGGCTTATCCGTTTAGCCGAAGGAGGAGAGGGGGTCCTGAGCCCCTACGCCAAGCACCAGGTGGTGACGCCGAAGACTAAGAAGGGATGGGTTCACATCCGGTGTTGTTACAACAACAAATACTGGGTAAAAGAGTCAGATAGCAGTTGGTGGATTGCTGCGACGGCCGATGAACCCGAAGAAGACGAATCCAAGCAGTCGTGCACGTTGATCAACCCCCAATTTTTCGACGGTAAAAGCTGCACATTGTACCACGTTGGGGCCAAGGGTGTTTTGGCCGGACGGCACTACAATGGTTCCGATTATTACTTGCATGCCGCAACCGGCGTCTCCGATCGGTTCATAGTTATCGATTGGGAATCACTGGTGAAGTTGCCCAAACATATTGCTTTCAAAGCCGACAACCGCAAATACATCCGCGACCCCATGGAAAAACCAACTGTAGCGTGCGAGTCCAACGACTTGGGAGATCTGACGGCTGGATACGAGGTCTTCACCAATCCCGACGGAAGCATCCGCATAAAGTCAAATCACACCGGAAAATTTTGGATTCGCATCCAATACGATTGGATAAGACTCGATGCCGAAGACACCTCCTCCAACACGTTGTTTTTGCCAATCAAAATCAACAACAACGTCATTGCTCTTCGAAACAAGGGTAACAACAAATTTTGCAAGAGGGTTATCGAAGATAACATAAGTTATCTCAGCGCCAACTCCTCCACCATTCCTAAGGAGGCATTACTAGAGGTCAAAGAGCTCGTGCTATCAAGGAACATCTATGATGTCAACTACGACCTCGCACACACTAAAATCGATAAGAAAATTGTGATCGTAGTAGCAGAAGGCTATGCGGTCAACGCGAGTAATGAATACAAGATGGTAGAAGTGAAGTTGTTGTATGATGATAAGAGGAGCAACAGATGGTGCAACCATTGTTGTTTGAATACAGGGTTGGTGAAGGTCCATTTGGAAGCCGGCATTCCATTCCTGGGAGAAGCAGAGGTCGATTTTTCAGCTGAGTATACAGGTGAGTACAACTGGGGAGAAACATTGGAAACAATTAATTTTGTGAACACTCGCTACACGGTTGATGTGCCACCCCAGACTTCTATGAAGGTAATTGTGATGGCGACAAATGGATATTACGAGGTTCCCTTCTCCTACCATCAGCGCGACATCCTTTTTAATGGTGAAATTGTTACTTCTCGCAAGGAAGATGGAATTTACAATGGAATTAACTACCTCAACTTCCAGTACCAGCACGTAGAAACAATGGCTCCCAGTGGCTGTAAGTTTGTGCCTTTAACTACCTCGGACTCGGATCAGGATTAATCGCAGCTAACTTGTAATACTTCTTGTCTTGTTTGTCGGCCAACTACTTGATTGTTTCCCTATTGATAAATACCTTTGGATTTGGTTGTATTTGTTTGCAGTCCAATAATCGATCATGACACTCATAAAATGTATCGAATGATTGTCTTTTGTTTGTTTTGTTGTTGAGTACATATACATTTGTACCTAGTCCCAATCTTTTTGGCGCTCTCTCTTGCTTTCGCTATAGCAAAATTTATTTTTAACGGCACTAAACCAGTCCTAACTTACTATTTTGGGCGCATTAAATATGAAACAATTAAAAGTTGTCTTCTAAAAGTCTGTCTCAATAAGTTTTAAGGATAATTATTTTATCACATTATTTTATATTTATTAGAATTTTTTTATTATATATATTTTTTTAAAATGTGTCTTATTAAATAAATGTTTTTAAGGCATTATGATTGACTATCTCAATAAGAATTTAAAAAGATACTATTTACAAATTGTTTCTAAAAATGTTGTCATAATATGTAGTTTTGGTTTTAGTGTTCTTCTATTTGTGACTGACAACATGTTTGGTTATCACTACTACAGTAAACTACTTCTATCTTGCTTGGTGAATATGATTTATCTCGTTTTTTGTTTAAACTTTGATTATAAAAAATATCAGTAACATATGTTACTAGTCATGCATCAAGATAATATATTTTTTTAATTTTATCTTTTAAATAAATGTGATAAAAAAAACTGTTTGTTTTAAAATTATTCCTTCGATTTCTTTCTTGAACAAAAAGTTACTAGAATTGACGAAAGGGAAGAATAAAATGAAGGGTGTGGCCCATTCTTTTGAAAAATGAGTTACCTATCGCTGTCGATTCCTCACTTTGCTCATTGAAGCACATTAGTAACCTAAAACTCTTTAATTAAAGTGTGAGGTAAATTTGATTTTAAACATTCTAAATGTTTGACATCTTTTTATATGATCTAATAAATTTATCACATTTCAATTTAAATCCTCTAAATATAAACGTGATTTTAAAATATTATTTTGTTAAAATTTTCATTCAAATCGATGAAAAGGTAATCATGTATACTGCACATACCATTTTTAAGATGTGTAATCTTTTTCCTTTTTTTTTTTTTTTTTTTCTTTCTTCACCGAATCTCCTCTTTCTTTTTCTTCACATCAGCCTGTGGCAGCAAAGAGAGCTGAGTGGTCTAAAATGGGTACTCACGAAATAGAACATATTGGGTACTTTTCCTGATTTAATTCGGGTGTTGAATATGACCTAACACTATCGCTCAAGGCAAAACAATCCAAGTTCCGAAAATACATTAATTCAACAAATAGAATAAAATAGAAAAAATCGGTGAAAATTCTATTTTTTAAAGTCTAATTGGTGAAAAGTTATTTTTATGTTATTAGATTTTGATTTAGTCCTTTAAGTTAGATTTCACTTATGTTTTAGTCCCGCATTGCAGGAATTGTAGAGAGATCTTATGTAAGACTCGGATTTTTTTTAAGTCGTATTTTAAATGTTTCAAAATAACGGGGTAGGTGGCGTAATTTATTATTTGATTTAAAAAGTTCTGGGGTCAATTTGTAAATTTAAACAACATTCAATTCAAAATTGGTATTTAATTTTTGAATTAAAATTCGGTTGGGGTGAAATTGAAATTTAAGAAAATATTAAATGTAAAATTGAATAAAAAATGAGATTATAAGAAAAGTGGGGGAGGAAAGGATATTTTGATAAAAAAAAAAGAAAAAGAAAAAGAAAATTATAAGAATATATATATATATATATATATATATATATATATATATATATATATATATATATATATATACATATACCTACCGTATACGTGCCGTGGAAGCCGACGGAGACAGGGGGATCGGGAGTGGGCGACGTGGCGTGAGATGATCAAACCCAGCCATGCATATATATATGTGTAATTCCTGAGGGAAGGACCTAAAAAAAGGGGAAATCAGAAAACCGAGAGGGAGAGGGGAAGGTTTGGGACAGTGGGTTTGGATCGACGTCGTCACTTCGGCATGAGTGTGTGGGTGTGTCGTCGCCGTCGATCAACCGGAGATCAACAGCGGGTGTGAGGGTGGTTCGTTGTGCGTGGGTGATTAGCTAAGTGTGTGTGTGCCGATGAATCACAACCAAAAACAGAGAGAGAGAGAGACGTTCGCCGGCGAGGGGGGGTGCCGTCCGGCGTGGGTGGTGGCCCTGATCAAATTATGGGTACGTGATCGCCGTTGTTCGGTGAGTAGATGCATGCCGTTTGCCGTCGTGGATGCTGTGGGGGGATGTTTGAAGTGAGGTGATCGGAAAGTTAGAGAGAGAAAGTGGGTTCGGGTTGGTGAGGATATTTTCCGGCATGGGTGTGCGTCACCATGCCGGATGAAGCAGAGCAAAAAACAGAAACGGTGGTGGCTACAATGTGTGTGTTGATCGGCGGCGAATGAAAGTCATCGGCGGCCGGCAGCTGGAACCAGACGGAACCAGGAAGAAAAACAAACAAAGAAGAAAGAGAACAAAAAAAAAAAACAAAAAAAAAAAGGGAAAAAAAATGGGAAATTTGCAGAAAATACCCCAGGAAAATCCAAAACTTATTTCGTGATCGTCAAAAGGTTCGGAACAGGTGAAATTTCAATCGATTATTAATTTTCATTAAATTAAATTTTACTTAGCATTACAAATCCTAAAATCGTAATAATTTCATAACTATTAATTAATTTTAATTACATGATACATAAAATAATAACGATTTAAAACATAGGGTCTGTATTGCGTGATTAGGATGTTTTAGATAAGAAATTAATTTAGGCTCTGTCACTATTAGGTTCGCAGGCACCGACGTCCAGAAAGAGTGTGGTCAGTGTCAGCTCTGCAAAACAAATATCGAGGTGAGTGTACTGTCTTCTTACCAAACTATTTTCTATATATATATGAGATGAAATTTGTGATTACCCAAACTGTATGAATTTATAAACGATATGGATCAAGCAGGATTTGAATGAATTGGTAAACTAGACTTCGATAGATTTCAAAAAGAAGTTGGAAATGAATTTCCGCTGGATTTGGTAAAATTAGACGGTGTTTTTAAAAAGAGAATAAGAAACATCGATTTTTCTAAAAATGCCTGGTTTCTAAAAATAAAGGATGAAAAAAATGATTTGATAAAATCGGACGTTTTCTTTAAAAGAAAGTGCGAAATATGATTTTTAAATTTAAAAGCGGGTTTTGAAGAGAAGTGGTAGGTGTGGTGATTTGACAATGTTGAGTGGATGATATTTATTGAGTTGTGTTTCGATGAGGCTGTATTTGATTTTGATGATGCCATGATTGTTCTCCCCGTAAGGGGTGTGGATTATATTTCTCCCCGTAAGGGGTGTGGATATTTCATAGGAAGGCATTCCTATGAATGTTACGGTACTATTACAACTCCCGATCATGAGGTTAAAACGATCACTAGGGCTGGCCAGTATGTGTGTGTTTGAGATTGGTGCTTGAGATGTGGTGTTTTACGTATATTGGTGGATTTGATATTATTTATTATAATGATTGGTATGATTTTATACTAGATGGACCTTATCTATAATACTTTATTTTCATTGCCTATATACTGGTGCTTGATCCATACTAGATTGTGGGAATATTTAGAACGTATTAATATTTTAAAAATGTTTTACTAAGAAGGCAGTACACTCGCAGGTACAACAGCTAGGAGTCGGTCTCTTACTGGCACTAAGTAGAGCTATGGGATGAAGTCATATAGGCGTTTGAGAGAAGCTGTCAAAGGCGAACCTATAAAAAGGTTCATGGATAAAATACTTTTAGCTAATGAAAATTTCGGGACAGGTGTGTCCCCCATAGTAGATGTTTGTATTAAACAGTTGGTGTATATTATCATTCGTTTGGTTATTTGGATATGGGTGTTGTCATGTTGTGGTCACGCCCGCCTCGGGATGACGGGTGTCCGGGACGGGTTATGACAATTTTGGTATCAGAACCTAGGTTATAAGTTCTGTAGACTTGTCGGTAGTAGTGTCAGTAAAGGACCATGAGGTAGGAGGACGTGCCAGTTGTCTAGTCAGTCAGTAGGGGACATAAGATGGGGTGTCAATAGGTGAGTTCGGTACGTAGATGGTATTCAGTTTAGTTGATACGGTGACCTTGGGCATGGTGTGGTAGTAGAAATGGGTGGATTGCGATTGTGGGAGTATTAATAGTTGGAAATGTGAGATTTTAATTGAAAAATAACTATATGCGTATTACGTAATGATGATATAACTAGCGGTAGCAGCTAATAAATCGTTATTAAAGTACGAGATAGTATAGCAAGACATACTTAAGTTAGAAAAAGAAACGACATTTAAAATGAGTATAAAAAATTGCCTTTTAGGCAATATAAAAGGAATCTTGAGATAGTATCAAAAGGAGAATTCTTATTAGTTGGAATTAAGGATGTGAGAGAACTATGGCGATATTAGAAAGTAGTCGAGAATTGTAGGGTTGAGATGATAGTAAGTGCGCATTAATACAATCTATTTGTATGAATAACATAAAGTGGTCGGTGGAGTCAAATCTTAGATGAATCAAAGTGTGTATGGTTGGGAAGGTATAATTAGTATCTCAGTTAGTTTGATGGTGGGTCTGGGAGGTCAGAAAGGTGTTAAAGAAATGATATCAGAACACTGTACGCGGGTGTTGGGCACCAGTCAGAACAAGTTCAGGTGGTGAATATTAAAATAGCTAGGGATTTCCCCTATGTAGTGCCTAGAAGAATTGTCAAGGTGTCAGTAAGCATAATTAATAAACGTAGTTGTCGTAAGATAAGTTTCATAATTTTAAGAAGGTAAGCATTTGGTTCATTAAGTTGGTTAAATATAGACATATTGATAAAAATGTGGGGAATTGGGACTTTAAAAATTTACCACTGTTGTGTAGGAGATGAGAGGAATAATTATAAGTAGAAGATTGATTTCTATAGGAGAAGCCGTGTGACGGCCCATGGAAAACTGGGTCGTTACAATAAAGTAGACTGTTAATTTACGATTAAGTTAGATCTGGTGTTTCTTTCCATGAAAAACTCCGGTGTTACAGGAAAGAAAAATATGAAAAAGGAAGACATGTTAAGGATGCAAGTTGGTAACTCATTATGTAAAATTGATGGTTTGTTTAATCAATTGTGAAAGACCAGAGTATCTTTCCAATAGATTACAGAGTAGGATGGTTGTGGAGTTGGATAGTCCCAATTGGAAGATAGAGAGGGTGACATAGTGGAAGCGACGAACCGGTCAAGCGTAAAGCAAAGTAAGTAGAACATTTCCAGATTATGTTGCTAATGCTACGAGGGAAACAATGAGTTGTTGGATTCAACGCATACGAGGTCTTGGTTGGATCGAGTGATAATTTTGGGACGAGTGATCTTGAGACGTGGTATTCAAGTGAATTCAAAGGGAGTTGAAGTTGTGGTTCATGGAAAATGGAAAAGATCAAATTTGAAACTTTTGGAATAGCAATAATTGTAGTTGCCATCACAATTTAGCAATATTTCCTTTATGACGGGAATTATGGGATATGCATTGATTATCAGCGTTTGACATGCTTGCTTATTCATGAGAAGCTAAATCTGAGGCAGAGACACTGAATAAATATTGATCAAAGACTACAATGGTACTATCCGTTAGTATTCAGGAAAGGCTAATGCTGTGGCAAGTGCTTGGAGATGGAAATCAATAAATGTGGTTGCGAATATTCAGGTTATTCATGCTAATGTATGTGCTGAGTTGAGATCTTTGAAAGTTCAGTGGGCGGTTGGTCAGATAACCACGCTGTTTGAATTTTGGTTTGAAACCGACATTGATCGATTGGGTGGTAGAAGCGCAAAAGTCGGATGTCCGATTAGGGAAAGATTAGAGAGGAAATGAAAAATGGCCACGGAGCTGACTATCACATCAGAAATAATGATAAAGTTGGATGGTAGGAAATGGATTGTGTGTTCCTAATGATGCCCATATGACGAAAGAAAACCTTAGAAGAGGTGCATAGAACAATATATGCAATGCCTTGGTAATATCAAACTATAGTGAGATTGCGTGAGTATTATTAGTAGACTGGTATGGAAAAGGAAAATCGCAGCATTTATTGTTAGGTATCTTGTTCATTGGTAAAGTTAAGGTCGTGTAGTAATACCCAGGTAGGTTATGGTAGTTTTGACCTATTCCAGAAGGAAAAGAGAAGAATAGCCCGATGAATGTTCCCTTGATATGTATGCCAAGTATATATTGACGGGATTGTTCGGCCACACGTGGCACTGGTTTCATGCAAATGTCAAATAAAGTGCTTAAGATAATTATCTTAAACAAAAACAAAAAGTGGAAAAAAATTGGATGTTGAATTACACGATTGATAAGGATTAGTGGCTCCTGGATTAAAAGTTCAACATATGTTGATAAATTGACTTATTAGTATAAAAAAAAAAAAAAAAAAAAAAAAAAAAAAAAATAATAATAATAATAATAATAATAATAAAAATAATGCTAATGAATTTTATAGATATTAAACTGGGTTGATCGGTTATACGAAATTTTGAATGGAATTCTGAACTCATAAGTGTTGTCATCGTTTTGTAACTTGGATGATAATTGTTATCCAAACAAAGTAAGTTGCCATTGTGTGAACAGTCCGTAGAGGAACTCGAAAATGCAACATTGAATGGTGATAATTTAAATCGGTATGTTGTAAATATGGGAAATTAGAAAGTACTTCCAGATAATAATCCTCAAACGAAGAAACTATATATGTGGAACTGTAGTACCAAAATTGGATAATTATTTTGATGATATAGTCAAGTTTCCATAATGCTTTGGGTGTCAAGTTGAGAATTCGTAACTCTTCTTATTTTTAAATTAATGGTCAATTGAGAAGTGTGATTCAAAGATTAAAGGATATGTTTAGGAGTTGTGTTTGGGAAATTTGGGTAGCAAGGAGGATCATGTGGCACTAATAGAATGAGTTTAAACTCATAAATGCCTTTTCGGTAATCAAGGTGAGACCGTATAAAAGTGTTGTAAAAAAAAAAAAAAAGGAAAAAGAAGAAGAAGATATATGACTTCAGTCAAACGGACTGAACTGAGATAGAAGAATGATTTTTTCTCGAGAATTGGGGACAACCTGGTGTGGTTATTTTTCTAGGAAATGGAATTGATAAAAGGAATTCAATTAGATGTAGTAATCTTCTACTAATTATTAAGCAAAGTTGACATGTGGGATCACTGAGATCTCATGAGAGAAGGATAATTTAAATTATCCCGAATGACTTTTGTGATGTCTTGAAATTTTGTAGTTGTGATATAGCTAGGCACTTCGATCCATATTATTATATTCTTAAAATATGAGTTAGATAGACTGAAATATAATTAAAGCGCATGGCTTTACCAGGAATTTGATTAAAGGTGAAGGCATGAAATGAATTCTTATAGATGACCCGTTTAACGTATTTTAATATGTATTGATGTGGTTTGGTGGTATCTATGTGGTTTTGACGCAATAACATCTTATGGGAAATATATATATATATATATATATATATATATATATTATTAGTTAACGTAGGATTGTGATACTAAGTATAAAACGTTTATGGGATGATTGAAAGTTCTGATGTAATTACTGCAATCAGTGACTGATATTCTCTCGACCCAAATCACGTGAGGTATGAGCTAGTTGTTGCTTATGAGATTAGTTGCGGGTATTGTTGGTCTAAATGTGAATGAAGATATTATTACGAACTGGTTGCTTGGAATTATTGAACAAAATGGATAAATGTTAGTTATGGGAAATTATTGAGGTCATGGACCTTTTGGAAAGAATATTCGTTAATAGTTGCTTGTCTGTGTTAGGTGTTACCGACCAAGTGCACCCTGCTGGTTGATTATTTAATATAGGGTTGGCCGTTGTAAATGGAAATGTTGCAATGGGCAAAAAGGACTTAACAGAAGTTGATGATTGCAAATAGAGGGTGACTTCGGTTGTGGGACCCTACACAAGAAACAATTGTCCTAGGATCAATTGTAACTAACATGACCATGTGGTGCGACTCTGGATTTTGTTTATGTTGACTAAAACTTTAATTCCTGTTGGTTTGACGAAAATTTCGGGACGAAATTTCTTTTAGGGGGGAAAGGTTGTAAGACTCGGTTTTTTTTAAGTCGTATTTTAAATGTTTCAAAATAACGGGGTAGGTGGCGTAATTTATTATTAGATTTAAAAAGTTCTGGGGTCAATTTGTAAATTTAAACAACATTCAATCCAAAATTGGTATTTAATTTTTGAATTAAAATTCGGTTGGGGTGAAATTGAAATTTAGGAAAATATTAAATGTAAAATTGAATAAAAAATGAGATTATAAGAAAAAATTATAAGAATATATATATATATATATATACATACATATACATATACCTACCGTATACGTGCCATGGAAGCCGCCGGAGACAGGGGGATCGGGAGTGGGCGACGTGGCGTGAGATGATCAAACCCAGCCATGCATATATATGTGTGTAATTCCTGAGGGGAGGACCTAAAAAAAGGGGAAATCAGAAAACCGAGAGGGAGAGGGGAAGGTTCGGGACGGTGGGTTGGGATCGACGTCGTCGCTCCGGCATGAGTGTGTGGGTATGTCGTTGCCGTCGATCAACCGGAGATCAACAGCGGGTGTGAGAGTGGTTCGTTGTGCGTGGGTGATTAGCTAAGTGTGTGTGTGCCGGTGAATCCCAACCAAAAACAGAGGAGAGAGAGAGAGAGACGTTCACCGGCGAGGGGGGGTGCCGTCCGGCGTGGGTGGTGGCCCTGATCAAATTATGGGTACGTGATCGCCATCGTTCGGTGAGTAGATGCATGCCATTCACCGTCATGGATGCTGTGGGGGGATGTTTGAAGTGAGGTGATCGGAAAGTCAGAGAGAGAAAGTGGGTTCGGGTTGGTGAGGATATTTTCCGGCATGGGTGTGCGTCACCATGCCGGATGAAGCAGAGCAGAAAACAAAAACGGTGGTGGCTACAGTGTGTGTGTTGATCGGCGGCAAATGAAAGTCATCGGCGGCCGGCAGCTGGAACCAGACGTAACCGGGAAGAAAAACAAACAAAGAAGAAAGAGAAAAAAAAAAAAAGAAGAAGGAAAATTTGCAGAAAACACCCCAGGAAAATCCAAAACTTATTTCGTGATCGTCAAAAGGTTCGGAACAAGTGAAATTTCAATCAATTATTAATTTTCATTAAATTAAATTTTACTTAGCATTACAAATCCTAAAATCGTAATAATTTCGTAACTATTAATTAATTTTAATTACATGGTACATAAAATAATAACGATTTAAAACATAGGGTCTGTATTGCGTGATTAGGATGTTTTAGATAAGATATTAATTTAGACTCTGTCACTATTAGGTTCGCAAGCACCGACGTCCAGAAAGAGTGTAGTCAGTCTCGGCTCTGCAAAACAAATATCGAGGTGAGTGTACTGTCTTCTTACCAAACTATTTTCTATATATATGAGATGAAATTTGTGATTACCCAAACTGTATGAATTTATAAACGATATGGATCAAGTAGGATTTGAATGAATTGGTAAGCTAGACTTCGATAGATTTCAAAAAGAAATTGGAAATGAATTTTCGTTGGATTTGGTAAAATTAGACGGTGTTTTTAAAAAGAGAATAAAAAACATCTATTTTTCTAAAAATGTCTGGTTTCTAAAAATAAAGGATGAAAAAAATGATTTGATAAAATCAGACGTTTTCTTTAAAAGGAAGTGCAAAATATGATTTTTGAATTTAAACGCGGGTTTTGAAGAGAAATGGTAGGTGTGGTGATTTGACAATGTTGAGTAGATGATATTTATTGAGTTGTGTTTCGATAAAGCTGTATTTGATTTTGATGATGCCATGATTGTTCTCCCCGTAAGGGGTGTGGATTATATTTCTCCCCGTAAGGGGTGTGGATATTTCGTAGGAAGGCATTCCTATGAATGTTATGGTACCGTTGCAACTCCCGATCGTGAGGTTAAAACGATCACTAGGGCTGGCCAGTGTGTGTGTGTTTGAGATTGGTGCTTGAGATGTGGTGTTTTACGTATATTGGTGGATTTGATATTATTTATTATAATGATTGGTATGATTTTATACTAGATGGACCTTATCTATAATACTTTATTTTCATTGCCTATATACTGGTGCTTGATCCATACTAGATTGTGGGAATATTTAGTACGTATTTATATTTTAAAATTGTTTTACTAAGAAGGCAGTACACTCGCAGGTACAACAGTTAGGAGTCGGTCCCCTACTGGCACTAGGTAAAGCTATGGGATGAAGTCATATAGGCGTTTAAGAGAAGTTGTCAAGGGCGAACCTATAAAAAGGTTTATGGATAAAATACTTTTAGCTAATGAAAATTTCGGGACAGGTGTGTCCCCTATAGTAGATGTTTGTATTAAACAGTTGGTGTATATTGTCATTCGTTTGGTTATTTGGGTATGGGTGTTGTCATGTTGTGGTCACGTCCGCCTCGGGATGACGGGTGTCCGGGACGGGTTATGACATCTTAGTGAGTACATTTGGATTTTATAGTGAATTATATTACATGTAACTAATGTTAGTTACAATTTAATAATTGTTACTTTTCACACATATTTAGGTATTTTTGGTTACATGTTACAATTACATATATATGTGTAATATTTTGTGACGTAACTGGAAAAATATCAATATTTTTAGTTACATATAAAAAATATGTAACTAAAAAGTTACATATTATTGGAACATGTAACTGAAAAATTAAACTTTTTAATTGCATATCAGAAACATGTAATAAAAAATTATATATTATTGAAACATGTAACTATAAAATATCAAAAAAATTAGTTATATATCATAGATATGCAACTAAAAAGTCATATATAATTAATTACCTGTAACTAATTATATGTATTTTGTGTAATTTTGTGACATCTAATAAATTTTTTACACACAAAGTTGAGACATGTAAAAAAAAAAAAAAAAAAAAAAAAAGTTATCACCTGTAACTAATATAGTTTTATTACACACAAAATAGTTATATGTAATTAGCGTGTGGTTATCACATGTGCAAGGCTTCCTCCTTTTTAAAACAGATGGGATTAAATCAATTTTTTTTACCTCCGGTAGGACTTTTGATCGATTAGAGCTTAAATGTAAGACCTCCCACCTATTGTCCCAATAAAATATTGATGGAAATTCTCACTGCTAAGATGAGATTGAGCATGTTTCTGTCTGGAGCGATAACTTGAAGCCTCGCCATGGCTTAAGCCAACAAAATTCTTGTTCCAAATACATTAATCCAACAAATAGGAAACAAAATTTTTTGATGAAAATTCTCATCACTAATGCTAGAATAATTTAGAGGCGAAATATATATTTTTTTATAGGCAATTGATATTATATATTAATAAAAAGAGAAGAGTCTCCATTACTACGAATCTTACGAACTAGCAATATAGCCCACAAAACCCAATAGATCCCTTTACAAACATACCAAATAATCTAAAGGAGCATTACAATCAACCCCAAAGAAAACACAAGGAGCATTATAAGATCTCCTAAAATATTTCTAAAACACCTAAGTCTAAACTAGAACACTACTAAATTGATGGTAGATGTTGCAAACTTTGATCGTAAGTGAACACCATCATTCCTTGTTGGCAGGAGTTGAAACTTCAAAACACAGAAACCCATCACCATACTAACTCTCAATATTCCAATATTATAAATCCCAAAATGTAACCCTGCAAATCCATCGAATTGACGTCAACGCCCCAGCAAATCCCAAGAGTCAAGCAAATATCAAGCAATATTTTTATACTCTTTATACACCTTCAATATGGTTAGTCTTTAGGACTAAAGTCCTCCTGATCTCCAACGCCATACCCAATCTGCGGAAAAGAATCTCTACACAATTAATAATCTTTTTATCGTAAGACGAGATTTCAAAAATGAGATCATTGTAATTAATGAGTTATCCGATTTCTTCCTAATTTTCCTCAAATTTTTCTTGGACCGACAAATAAATTTGTTATAGATAATCTCGGCTAAATCTTTCCTAGTAAAAAAGATTCGAGCCTACCCCACAAGTCTCTGAGGCACTATTAATAACAATGGAAATGTGAATTCTTGGAGTAACATATGTGATTAATTTTATTTTTATTTTTTTTTTGTCACGATTAATACTTTCTCTTGGACAAAGGCCTGTGTATTGTACGACTAAACTTTTTTGTTAACTTGTCTGTCAATATATAATTAAAACTGACAAGATTTAGGTAGACATATATGATAGGTTTATCCCACATTGAATGTGAAAGAAATTTATGGTTAAATTATAAGTATTCGAAAAAATTTCACCTCACGAGTTACTTTTTGAAGTTAAGAGACGTCCAAAACTACCCTACATTGGTAGCAGAGTCCGACTCTGCCCAATAACTACAAAGAAAAAGATTAGTCAAAAATTAGCCAATCAAAGACCTGTTGTGTGTGAGGGATAGATTGCTGGGTTTATCTCACATCGGATGTGGAAGGGACCAATGGTCAAGTTATAAGTGTGAAGAAAAATCTTACTTCGAAACGACTTTTAGAGTTAAGAGAGACACCCTGCACTCTATTAACTAATTTTGTTATCTTTTTCTTGTACGTGTAATTTTGCAGTTCATTTGGCTTTTTTGAATTAATAAAATAAGGTTGTTCTAGAGCATATAATTTAGAATAAATAATTAATTAAGAAAAAGGCCAAATAGATTTATGTAAAAACACGTTAGAAATAAAGATACTTTATTGGATCCCACTTTATGATTTAACTTTATTTTAGCCATTTATTTGGAGTAATTAGTTTGTCTTCATACTTGCAATAATAGAAAGAAGACAAAATTCCCAAATATGAAAACCTTGGACTTTGCCTACACCATTTTGATAAGCATGCGTGCATGCATGCATTCTCTACCTGCCAAATCCTACCACCACCCATATTATCACACAGAATGTTTGAAATAATGGAATAAAACAGGAAGATACGAACAAAAGCCAAAACATGCGTCTAGGGCTATTTAATCTAAGGCTTGTACCTTAGCTATTATATAGTGTCTCTTTCTAATAAAAAGATCTAATGTTCAAAATTCCCGTCCTCAACATTTGTATCGTTAAAAAAAAACCGAATCAAGTTGTTCGTGAAAAACTCGAACCTGACTCTAAATAGACTCGTTTATTTATTGACGAGCCGAGCTCAATCTTAATTTTGTTCATTTAATATTCGAACAGCCGAATATGTTCAAGAACAAAAATACACATATAATATATAATACATGTTATGTAAAGAGAAAATTACCACCCACTCCTAAAATAATTTTTCCCGTACTAATAAATACCAACTAGTTTATAATAAACTCAAAACTTCCACCTTAATCATTTCATGGACTGATTACTCCTACCCTAACTATTTTATGAACTGATTAGTTCCAAATTCAAAAAAAATCTCAAAAGTTAGATTACTAAATTGCCCCAGTTCATTTTTCAACCCTACTCTCTCTCTCTCTCTCTCTCTCTATCTATCTATCTATCTTCGTCTCCCTTCGGTTCTCTCTCCTGAGTCATGACGACCGTCGTTCCCCATCCACCGCTGTCGTCTCCTCCTCCGCCGCCATCGTCTCATCCTCCACCGCCGTCATCTATTTCGCTCATCGTATCCTCTAGCAAGCGCCATATTCTAAAGGAGTCGTCGTTTCACTTCGTCGTCTTTCTTCTCGCCATTGTCGTCGTCGTCATCTTCACGTCGCCATCAACCATCGTCGTTGTTGTTGTCCACACCGCCATCATCGTTATCGCCCACTGGGATTTGTGTAAGCACCGTCTCTCCCTCTCTCGGTCGATTTCAATTTTTCGATTTTTCGAAAATACGGCGTTTTTTTCGATATTGATTCCAGATGGCAGAGATCAATTTTTAGGGTTTTGGGGGTGGTCTCTTCCATCAACCATGGTGGAAGTTCACTCCCTCCTTCGGGGAGGTATTCAGGTTTCTGAACTTCTGTGGAAATTAGAAAATCTGACTTCATTGTAGAACAATTTTTCGATATTTGTTTTGCTCTTTTATTGCACTAGAGGTAATTATGTTCTTCAAATCTATTCAATGCTATTGAGGATTCATGCATTGATCATCATGATGTTATTGTTTTGGTTTGTTTTGCTGCGTTTCTTTTTGAATTTTATTTCATGTTCATCAGTTTATGAGCATTCAATGTTTGATGAAATGTCTTGAGTATCTATGTAACTTGCTTTTCCCAATTTATGATACTAAGGTACCATTTGGGTGAGGTATTGAAAATGTTTATTAAGAAAAATTTATAAATCCATTTTAGACAGTGCTACATTCAACATGCATTTTGAATTTTGATCTCTCTTTCCTCATGTTCGAATTGAGTGTTACATTCAACACGCACAGTATGTGTTAGTTCAAACAGGATTTTTGAATTATGTTAAGATTAGACAAGTGTTATATTCGACACACACTGAAAACAAATGGGGGGTTCGGGAACCCTAAAACATGTGGTATGTGATTTGATCTAAAATAAAATGAAGGGTGAGAAATGTAATCAATGTTATTGAATTTTTTTTAAAAAATTATTTTTGAGAATATTAGACAGTGTTACATTCAACACGTATACAGTGTTGCATTCAATATACACTTTTATAAACTTTGATTTTTGATTTTTGACAATATTAGGAAGTGTTACATTCAACAAGCATATTTATTTTTGAATAATTTGAGAAGACCAGAGAGTGTTACATTCAACACGTATACAGTATTACATTCAACACACACTTTTATAAACTTTGAATTTTGATTTTTGATAATATTAGGAAGTGTTACATTCAACAAACATTTGTTTTTGAATAGTTTGACAAGATCAGAGAGTGTTACATTCAACACACATGGGGTTCTTTTGAATTTTGTCATGATTCGACAAGTGTTACATTCAACACACACACTGAAAACAAATGGGGGGGTTCGAAACCCCTAAAACATGTGGTATGTAGTTTGATTTAAAATAAAATAAGGGGTGAAAAATGTAATTAATGCTATTGAATTGTCTAAAAAATTGATGTTTAAGAATATTAGGTAGCGTGACATTCAACCATCTATACAGTGTTACATTCAACACGCACTCTGAAATTTTAACACACACTGACAACAAATGACGGGTCAAAACAAAGTTGTGAAGTTTTTAGGGAATAAAGTGTTAAAAAAAAAAAATGAAACTAACATTGAAATAGAGAGTGCAAAATGTAATAATGCTAATTTTTATTTCGAAACCCTAGTTCTATGTATCGCGAAGCTTCAGTTACTCCTGTCGGTTGGTCAACAACGAACCGCGGCGGCGAACGGCGAACGGCAAAGGTGAAAGACAAGACGAACGGTAAGAATCATTCTCTACAATTCGATTTAGGGTTTTATGGATTTATTTTCGAGAGTGCTTGGATTTGATTTCTCTTGCAGGAATCATTTAAGTCTTTACTGACGAACGGCGACGGCAACATCGAAGGAAATGGCGATGGAGACAGCGATTGGAGAACAGAGACGCCGAAAAAAAAAATTGAACCTAAAATAAACCAATATAAACTCCTCTATCTATACAATATTCTACACATGTTTTATTAAAAATCAACAATAATTAACATTTAAATATCACTATCTAATAACCTAGATATTTGTCTATTAAAATAATACCGCAATTTGTAGTCCTCATGATTAATCATATAATCGCTCAATACAGTAGATTCCAATTCTATATAGTAAAATTCAGATAAACGTTTTGTTCACATAAATAGAAAATGAAGAAAACTTATTTGTTATTGACTGAGATCCCTAGTCATGATTTAATTGATCAAAGGACGTACGTAAATTTGATTAGTGTTTCTGCGAACAAAAATAAAAAACACAGGTGGCGTTTGCTTAGTGTTTCTGGGAACAGAAAAAAAAGATATATGTGGCGTTTGTTTAGTGCTTTTGTTTCCATATTTATGTTTTTACTTTTTGTTCTGCTCCTTGAATTTTGGAATAAATTTCTGCGAACAAAATAGCGTTGTTCCAAGATTTTTTTTTTAAGTTTGTTTCCATATTTTTTTGTTCTCAATTTTCTAAAAAAGGAAGTAGAAGTCAAGGAACAAAAACGGCAAAACAAATAGGACCACTGGAACCCAAAAAAAAACATTTTTTTGTTCCATGCTTTGGAACATTTTTTTTTGGAATGGTACACAATTGTTTTCCACCGTTGTCTTTTTGCTCCGAATAATCTAGGATGAGAGAAAAATTTGAAAAAAGAAACACCAATTTTAGCATAAAAAAATACAGAAAAATGGTGAATATAAATTACATTATTATCATTCTTAATATAACACGCATAAAAATTCAATTATTGGAATTCTTAATTTTTTCAACAAATCAAACAAAGTAACACACTATAACACACATAAAAATTAAGTTTGACAAAAGTCAAATATGAGATTATGATATCTAAAAAAAAACAATTCATCAAAATTTTAAGAGGAAAAGAGAGACCTCAAGTAATTGAATTTACAAATCATCATCAGTTGATAGTCACTGTACCTGAAATTGGAGTAAAAGAAAAAATAGATCTGCAATTTTTCTCAATTTCATGAATAAAAATTTCACTAACTCAAACTTGAGAGGAAAAAATAACTCCTCTTATACCAAAAATTGATGAGTCAAACTTAAATTCTAATGAGAGTATGAACTACCTTTATGGAAAATGAAGTAGAGGCAGATCCAGACCAAGCAACATGTCTATCATGATTCCCGGAGCGAGAACGTAGTTAGTGACAATCATATGAAGACAACTTCTAGCTCTATGTATCGCGAAGCTTTAGCTGCTCCTGTCGGTTGGTCAACAACGAATGGCGGCGGCGAACAGCGAACGACGGCGGCGAACGGCGAAGGTGAAAGACAAGACGAACGGTAAGAATCATTCTCTACAATTCGATTTAGGGTTTTTTGGATTTATTTTCCAGAGTGCTTGGATTTGATTTCTCTTGCAGGAATCGTTTAAGTCTTTACTGACGAACGGCGACGGCGACATCGAAGGCAATGGCGACGGACACGCTTTCGAGCTCGATCTATGTTCCAGCTCATTTATGCTTTAAAATGAGCTTGAACTCAAATAAATTTAAACTAGTCGAGCTCGAACATGGAATCTTCGAGTTCTGCTCATTTGAAAATCAAAATAAATAGACAAACCTGAATATTCAAGTCACTTCAACTCGTTTATAACAATAGATGTATGAAAAATGATTTCATTGGAAATCTGTAATGAAAAGATCACTAAAAACAAGAGATAAACCGGTGCAGTATCACAACTCTATATTTTGAAAAGACTGATGATTTGTTAAGTGTGAGAAAAAGTCTCACATGACCATATGAGCTAAGACCACTTACACTATATTAATTAATTTTGTCAGCTTTTTCTTGCACGTGTAATTCTACAGCTCATCTGGCTTCTTCAAATTAATAAAATAAGGTCCTTTTAGAACTTATAATTTAGAATAAATAATTAAGAAAAAGGCCAAATAGATTTATGTAAAAACACGTTACAAATAAAGATACTTTATTAGATCATACTTTATAAATTAACATGTTCTAACCATTTGTTTTGGGTGATCTGTTTGTCTTCATACTTACATTAATAGAAAGAAGACAAAAATTCCCCAATATAAAAATCTTGGGCTTTGCCTGCATCGTTCATTCTCTACCTGCCAAATCCTAGCCCAAATTACACATAAAATGTTTAAAATAATGGAATAGAAATACCAAGATATACAAGGAGACTTGTTT
The DNA here is from genome assembly GCA_016647705.1 of Eucommia ulmoides. NCBI lineage: Eukaryota > Viridiplantae > Streptophyta > Magnoliopsida > Garryales > Eucommiaceae > Eucommia > Eucommia ulmoides. Next base: position 66,341 of record JAENRU010000173.1, on the reverse strand, counting down.
ATTTATTGACACGCCGAACTCAATCTCAATTTTTTTGTTTGTTTATTATCCGAACGGAGTCAATTTTTTTCAAGAATAACCCGAACATGTGCTTAAATATGGACTAAAATATGTTTGTGAACAAATTATATGCATAATATATAATATTTTAGATATTTATTTTTAAAATATACATAATTACTTTTTCATGCTCGATCTCGGTTCGAGCTCGTTTATGCTTTAAAATCAGCTTGAACTCAAATAAACTACCTGAGCATGAACATGGAATCTTGAGTTTTAATCGTTTGAAAATGAAAATAAATAGACAAACCTTCATGTTCGAGTCACCCAACTCATTTATAACCATAGATGTAAGAAAAATGATTTCCAATGAAATCTGTATTGAAAAGATCACAGACAACAAAAGATAAACTAGTGCAATATCAAAACTCTATAATTGGAAGGGATTGGTGATCAGTTTAATAAGTGTAAAAAGAAATAAAAAAATCTCGAGTTAATTTTTAAGATTGAGAGTGTTGGGGAATTTTCATATAATTATATAAACTCAAATTAAATAAATAAATAATATCGCATAAAATTTTTATCTCTTTAAATAACAAAGAACATCAACAATTAAACACTGTCCTAAGAAGAGATACGTTCTCTCTATGCACAGAGTTGAATGGCGAACCCTTCCCAAAATACAACGATGCAGGGAGTCAAGATGCAAGCAAAATATTCCTATATTGAACCGATCATAAACCCAATTGCCCGTAAATCATCAAATATATAATATATAAAAATATAACAAAATATTACTTCTCTCTATTTCTGTATTTCAATAGTATCATACTAATAAGTGTCAATACTTTTTTTTTTTTTTTACTTCTCTTTATCTCTCTATATTTCTCAATATATCTTCTATATCTATATATCACACTTATATATTTTCTATCATCTTCACATACCTATATATAGTGCATGAATTATGTAACTCTTAATCTAATAATAAGTACTAATAATATTATAATTAATTAAATCACTAATTGTACACATAAATACTATTGTAACATATATGTTTATAATAGAAATCATAAAGACATTTTAATAAATTTATAAGTTATTCACAATAATAATGTATAATAAATTTGTAATTTAAAACATAATTATAACAATAATAAATATATATGCATAATAAATTTATTAAATAAAATAATATAATTTATATATAATAAAATATTTAATTTTAAATTTGTCTAAGACCACCTACAATATATTAACTAGTTTTGTCATCTTTTTCTTGCAGGTGTAACCTTGCAGTTCATCTGGCTTCTTCAAATTAATAAAATAAGGTCCTTCAAGAACAATATAATCTAGAATAAATAATTAAGAAAAAGGCAAAATAGATTTATGTGAAAAAAACGTTACAAATAAAGATATTTTATTAGATCCTACTTTATGATTTAACTTGTTTTAAATATTTGTTTGGTAAAGTAAAATGATACAATTACTCTTTATTCATTCTGTTAAATTTTAACCGTTGTACTTTGCTTCATAAACACAGAAAGATAAGTGATGAAAAAAATACTACAAGGGACAGCGTACAAAATGATTTAACTACAAAGAAAGAAAGTATAGTTAACCCTAATAATTAATAATTTGGACAACAAAAACCTATATTGGACAAAGACCTACATGTGTTTCACTTGAGAAAAAATAGACACCCTTGTACCACGACAACTTCCCACATGGTGATTAATAACTTGGACACAAAGACCTATATTCATGTGCAACCGATTAATAATCTTTTTTTCTTTTCTTCTTCCTAATTTTTTTTTTTTTCGTGTTTCCCGACTCATTGCCAACATCATTTTCAAGTACTCTCACCACCCAAAATGCTGAGTTTGAATTGGGCCATCAAGCCAATTACTTTAATAGAAGTACAAATTCAAATTAGTATTTTTTTATTTTTTTTTTGATACAATATGCGTGATTTCTCATAGCTAGTAATTAGTCTATTTTATTTTGTCACAATTACTAATTAATAATTTGTGTTTACACCAAGGCAACATCCGACATGAACCAATTAATAATTTTATTTTTTTTTTTTTCGTTTTTCTAATATTTTTTGTGCGTCACTACTCATTGCTAACATCATTTTCGAACATTCTCAACTAGCCAAAACCAAAAAAAAAAAACTCTAGGGTGGGAAGAAAGGAAACTATTCTTAATATGGTTATTACAGAAGAAATGTCTATTCCATTGCTATACTGTTACAGTGCATTCTCAATTTCTCATATCATGTTCAATGAAAGTGTGAATTCTCATTATTTTTTAGGGTAGTGAATTCTCATAGTAATTAGTATATTTTATTTTGCCACAATTACTAATTAAAAACTTGGACAAAATCCTATATATAAATTTCACGGGAGAAATGAACAGACACGGTTGCACCATGACAACATCCCACATGGTGCAACTTATATATATATATATATATATTTCGTGTTTCACCACTCATTGCGAAGATCATTTTCTCAACCATAATGCTGATAATAAATTCAAAATGGTGGTATTAAATTCTCAACCGATTAATAAATTCAAAATGCTGACTTTGAATTTCTATGACGTTATCTCTTACGTCACAATCAGCCAAGTATTCTCACACGTGACAATTAACAAAGGTACCCCACTTACGCTCCCATGCATTAGGGATGTAAACGAACCAAGTCGTTTATGAACAACTCGAGTTCGGCTCGATAATAGTTCGTTCAAAACTCGTTATTTAATAAATGAACCAAGCTCAAACTTTTCATTAAGCTCGTTTATTAAATAAACAAACAAGGCTAGTTAATGTTCTTTAACAATTCGAATAATATAAAATTAAAATATTTATTAGTATGAAAAATAGTAAAATAGACTCTTAAATTTCTTTAATAGTACGATCTTACATATCTAATTATTCTATAGGTTAATTCAATCAAATTTTAATTTATAAATACATACTTAACCTATTTAATTATTATAATTGATTGATTATTTGTAGATTTACATTTATTCTTTATAAATCTTATATTTTGATTCACTCATAACTTAAATATTTGAATTTTGTATATAGATTTTCAATAAATAATTATAAATAACTAATTTTATTGAAAAATTATATTATTGAAATAGTTTTTAAACATTAAAATCGAATTAATAAATATTTGTTTTTAAAAATTAAAAAGCTCGAAAAAGCACGCGAACAACTCGATTATTAAACGAACCAATCTTGAACATAAGGTTCGATGCTCGGCTTGAACTCAAATTGTATGAAAAATAAACGAACCATGTTTGGACACTTAATACTCGGCTCGGCTCGTTTACAATCCTATCATGCGTACAAAAGTTTAATGGTATATTATTAAGGTGGTGTTTGGTATGCGGGATTTGAGACGGGATTGGAATGACCATGGGAATAGTTATTCCATTCCTATGTTTGGTACATGAGATTAAATCTTATTCCCATTACCAAAAATTCTCTAATCCAACAAAATATGGAATTAACCAATATCAAGATAAATTTGGTATTTTATCATTTGATGTCATTCTAATACCGTATGTAATCTCTTTTATCACCAAACATAATAATGATAATGATCATTCTATTCTAGTATCATACTAATTTCAATTCTATTATCATTCTATTCCATTCTAGCGTACCAAACGCAGGAAACGGAAAAACCCTATGAATGGAAAATTTTGGTGTGGTATAGATGTATTGTTCTCTTATCCCGTTAAATTGTAAATGGGATAAAAGTTGTGAAACAAAAAATTAAAATTACAATTAATCATAATTTTTGGGTGTCACTGATTGGGGGAAAAAAATATGGCTGATTAAAACAGGAAAATTTATTATATAGTCTTATAAAAGTCAAAAAATAAACCCCAAACTATCATAACAAAGTTTTTAGTTCTCAGAGATTTTTAGAAAATAACCTTCGGTTCTTTGACCTTCCTTTTTCTATTATTTACCTCAATGTCATTCTTTTAAAAAATCAAGATGTGAACATTGTTATTTTCATTCTATTATTTTTAAACATTTTAATGCATTTAACTCTAATTCTGCTATTGTGAATGTTTATTATTCTTTGCGTGAACAAATGAACAAAACACTATCCCTTACATGAACCTTCACCAATTGGTGTTAATTAGTTGTTTTGTTCTAAATTAGGCAGAATGGTGCCTTTAGTTTCTTATTGTGTTTGAAGTGAGGTTGTGTGGCGGTATGGGGGTGTGGTGAGTGGGAGGTTGGTGCTCGACTATGGGGTATGTTAATCTCCTCTTTCCCTACGAAAGTTGTAAGATTGAGGGTGCTAGTAGGTGGTTTTGGAGTTGGAAGAAGAGTGCAGAGTTGAGAATTTTCTTTGATAAGCCTAGGGGAGGTTTTGAAGTACATTGCATGTTAGTTGGAATGGATTGGAAAGCAATATCTTGGCATCTGGATCTTTGGGATTCACTTTGCAGTCGGTGTCATTCTTTGTCCGAAAATCAAGTGCACAAGGAGGTAATCTATCTTTTGTTAAAATATGTGTTTCAATCTTGTTGCAATTTTAGGTGTCGTATCTTGTGGTGTTTGTTAATTGCTATAGTAATTTGTATTCCAAGTGCTATAGTGTGTAGTGTGTTTAGGTATGTGAGCCTTAAGGAGTTCTTGTGCAACTGTAGCTCAAGCATGTGCCATTTGTTGAGGCTCAGGCTCATTTTAGTTTTGATTGTATTTGACCGAGAGGTCTTTTGGGTTACATGTCCAATTTTGGTGTGTTGTAAGAGAGAATCTTTCTATTATTATTATTATTATTATTATTATTATTATTATATTTCCGCTTCTCAAAAAAATCTATTATCTTAAACATATTCACATAACCTACCATATTTAAATAGGATTTTTTCTTTTTCTTTTTTTCATTGTTGTTGTTTAACCCTTATTTAAGAGTTTGTTTATAAACGAACCTTTTAAACAATAATGTTTTAATTTAGTTCTTTTTTTAAAAACATTGTTAGTATTTAGTCTTTGATAATTAGTGAACGGACATATACATCCTTGTGTATATAATGGAGAAACCTTAAACCTCCCCTTAATTAATTTTCAGTCGCTTTCTTTCTTTTTCTCTCTCAGTTGCAAACCCCACCATTACCACCGCCTAAGTCAGTCCACGGCCGTGGAATTTGCCCACGCCATCACCATCACCGAAGTCGGTTCGCCTCTCTCTCTCTCTCTCTCTCTCTCTCTCTCTCTCTCTCTCAGACTTGGAAAATTCCAGATCTGAAAATCCATGTTCGCCGGCGTGAACCAGTCACCATCGCTAGTGGAATCTCCACATCTGGAACCATCAAATTCGAATTGCCGCGAATTTGTCACCGCTATGGAATGCTAGATCTGGAACCGCCGAATTTAGTACGCCTCTCTCTCTCTCTCTCTCTCTCAGATCTAGAAAATTCTAGATCTCAAAATCCCCATTCGTCACTGCCTCATTATTTGTGGTAGTTTTCCGTTCGATGTTCGCCACTGCCGTTGGCCATGAGGTTTTTTTTTTTTTTTTTTTGAATGTTCATACGGTACATGTTGTGGTGAATGTTCATTTGTGGTTTGAAGAATGTTTGTACCGTTTTTTTTTTCCATTGATCATAGTTTTTTTTTCAATAATTTTGATTTGTTGTTGTTGGTTGTGCATCTGTAATTTTTCATATCTGAAAAATTTTAAATCGGGAAATACATTTTGTTGATTCAGATCTGTTTTGATTTTTTGTCTTTATTGATTTTGTTAGAATTTTTATTTATTCATGGTGAATATTCTTTTGTTGATTTTGTTTATTTTTGTGAAATGTTCATATCATTTAACTTTTGGTGAAAGTTCGTTTTAATTTAGTTAATGTTCATGCCAATTTTGTTTTTAGTAAATATTCATTGTGATTGGTGAATGTTGATCTTAGGGATTTTTTCCAATGTTTTGATTTATTGTTCTTAGTTGATTTTAGTTTTAATTTTTCAATTTTTTTTTTCATAGTTTTCCTACTAAATATTCACATCTTAAATAGTAGTGTGAATGTTGATATACAAAAGAATATATATGTTCTTTCCTTAATTTTTTTGTGAACATAACAAGAGAACGAAAAATAGAGAGAATGTATGAACATAACAAAGAACATAATTGTGAACATTCACAACAGTATAACCAATCCGTTAACATGTATTAAAATGTTTAAAACTAGTAAAATAAAAATGTAAATGTTTAGGTTTTGCTATATTTTACAGAATGATATTTTTAGGACTAAAACATTTATTATAATAGTTAGGGGTCTATTTTATGATTTCTAAATAATAAATTTCTCAAACTTTATTGTTGTTAGCCTACCCTATTAATTAAAGAGAAATTCCTCCAAAAATCACATCCCATAAAAACACCACTTTATGAAGTCCTGTACACCACTTTATGAAATCCTATAACAGTGATTTTTTTATATATGATATGGTCCTTAAAAAGTTATTTTTAAAATTTTAAGACCTATAAAAAAAGTCTTAATTAAATAGTACAAAAAGTTTATTGTTGCATCTCTCAATTGTTCAATCAAACCCCAAGTCAAGTAAATGGTTGAGTTGCTTAAATTCATTATGATAAGTTTCTTCTATAAATAGGAGCTGGTAGTGGGAGAAATTGTTGAAACAAATAAATTTTAATTTAATTTTTAGAATAGAAAGTGTCAAATGTGTCAAATTGATTTTTTCCTCAAAACCTTTTGTCCCACATTAGTTGGGAGAGGTAAAATTAAAGTGGATATCTAGGGGTATGTGAGACACTTGGGGTGTGCCTCAAGGGGTACCCACATTTTGTGGAGGGGAGAGGAGTTACATCCCTACCGGTTTACCACACACGCTGCCGCCGTCCGTCCGAGTCGAGTCGCGCGTGTGATGAGGTGGCACTTATTTACTTTTTAGAAAAAAATATTTTTTAAAAAAACAGTTTAATTAAAAAAAAATTATTAATAAACGTTTGAAATGTTAAAAAAAAAAATTAAACCGTTAGAATAAAAAAAAAAACGTTTTTAATTAATAAAAAACGTTTTAACGTTTTTTTTTAATTAAAACCTTCTAACGTTTTTTTTTTTTATTAAGTTTCGGTTTCAAATTTTTTTTTCAAACGGTTTGATTGAATTTTTTTTCCAATAAATACCAGATTTGTTTCCTCAATTTTCAGAGAGAAAAAAAATTCCAGAACACTGTTTCTATTTCGGCTTCAGTTCTGTTTCTATTCCGGTTTTGTTTCTGTTTCTGTTCCAAAACATTTTCGGTTTCATCTTCCGGAATTGTTCCGATCTGTTCCGGTACTGTTTTTTCAGTCCGATTTTGGTTTCCGAGCAGTTTGTTCGTTTTGCGAACAGTGTGTGGGGGTGTTTGGTTTTCGGGACTTCTACAGTGCAAAGAACGTCCTAGACAGAGGAGAATTCTGGGCTGTTTTATCCTGGGGACGACGGGGCTAATACACTATTTGCACATTCTTAGGCAGAGCCGCGAAACGTCTTAAAGAGAGCGACCTAGTCCGCGACTCATCCCAAGAAATTTTGGTAAACTCGTTCTTTATTAATTTCTGCAACAACAATTTTAAGACGTTCAATATCTGCTAAGATGTCTGCTGATCACGATTTTAAACAAGTAACTGTTGATCTCAACAAACCCTTTCGTTTCGAAGGGTTTCATTTTAAAAGGTGAAGACAGAAAATGTTATTTTTTCTTACTATCGAAAAAGTAACATATGTCTGTGCAACCGAAAAACCTCAATTACCTCAAGTTCCTACAGACACTCAGATTCAAGAAGTTAAGTCTTGGGAGGAAAATGATTTCCATTGTAAGAATTTTATTCTTAATGGTATGTCTGATGATCTGTATGATTATTACTGCTCTAACAAAACTGCAAAGGAAGTTTGGGATGCTCTTTCGAAGAAATACGACACTGAGGAGGCTGGAAGTAAAAAATATGTTGTTAGTTGGTATCTGAAATACCAAATGACCGACGACAAATCAGTGGAGGTTTAGTCTCATGAACTTCAGAAAATCGCTCAAGAAATAATTGCTGAAGGTATGTCCCTTGATGAACAATTTCAAGTTGCTGTTTTAATTGACAAATTACTCCCATCTTAGAAAGATTTTAAGAATACTCTGAGGCATAAAACTAAAGAGTTTTCTTTAGAAAGTTTGATCACTCGTCTTAGGATTGAGGAGGAGGCCCGAAAACAAGATCAGAAAGATGAAATGCTTGTTGTTTCTAACAAAGTTCACAAAAAATCATCTTACACTATTCTGAAACCTAAAGGGAAAAATATGAAAAATCAAAATCAGAATCGCAACCACAATAACCAGAACAGAAATGTGCATTAAAATCAGAATAGAAACAAACTCCCTTCAAGAAATAATTCTGAACAGTTTACTTGTTATAACTGTGGGAAGGTGGGCCATTTGGCTCGGAACTGCCGGCAAAGACGTCGTCCTGTTCCACAGGCGAATCTTACCGAGGACCAACTTATAGCTATGATTACTGAAATCAATATAGTTGGTGGATCCGAAGGATGGTGGGTAGACACTGGTGCTTCACGCCATGTCTGCTATGATCGTACCATGTTCAAATCTTATTCTGAAAGTAAAGACAAGAAAGTGTTGCTGGGTGATTCCCACTCCACTATTGTTGCCGGTTCTGGTGAAGTAGAATTAAAGTTTACCTCTGGAAAGACAGTCATCCTTAAAGATGTTCTGTATACTCTAGAGATGAGAAAGAATTTGGTTTCGGGCTATCTTTTAAACAAGACGGGATTCACTCAAACTATTGGGGCTGATTTGTACACCTTAACCAAAAATAATATTTTTATTGGGAAAGGATATGCAACTGATGGAATGTTCAAACTGAATGTTGAAATTAATAAAATTTCTTCTTCTGCTTACATGTTGTGTTCTTTTAATATTTGGCATGCTAGACTTTGTCATGTTAACAAACGCATTATTAAAAACTTAAGCAATTTAGAACTAATTCCTAAATTGTCTTTGAATGATTTTGAAAAATGTGAATTTTGTAGTCAAGCTAAAATTACTAAAATCCCTCATAAATCAGTAATTAGAGAATCGGAATCTTTTGACTTGATATATTCTGATATTTGTAAATTTGATGGAGTCTTGACTAGGAATGGTAAACGGTATTTTATTACATTCATAGATGATTGTTCTGATTTTACTTATGTTTATCTCATGAAAAATAAAAGTGAAGCTTTTGAAATGTTTAAGAATTTTGTAACTGAGATTGAAAATCAATGCAACAAGAAAATTAAGAGATTACGTAGTGATAGAGGAACAGAATATGATTCCGATATTTTTATTGATTTTTATAAATCTCATGGGATTATTCATGAAAAAACTGCACCGTATTCTCCTGAAATGAATGGTAAGGCTGAAAGAAAAAATAGAACTTTTGCTGAATCAGTAGTTGGTATTTTACTTAACTCCGGTGCAGCTTCTCACTGGTGGGGTGAAATTTTATTAACAGTTTGCTATGTACTTAATAGAGTTCCCAAATCGAAAAGTAAAATTTCACCTTATGAAGTTTTCAAAAATAAGAAACCAAATTTGTCTTATTTTAAAACTTGGGGTTGTTTGGCATATGTTCAAATTCTTGACCCCAAAAGAAGAAAACTTGCCAGTAGAGCTTATGAATGTGTTTTTATTGGCTATGCGGTAAATAGCAAAGCTTATAGATTTTATGATTTGAAAGATAGAGTTATCATTGAATCAAATGATGCTGATTTTTATGAATATAAATTTCCTTTCAAATTGAAGAATAGTGGGGGCTCGACTTCTAGTAATAAACCTATCATTAGGATTAATGAATCTAATAAGGAATTAGATATTGAACCTAGAAGGAGTAAACGACCTCGTATAACTAAAGACTTTGGTTCGGATTTCTATGCATATACCTTAGAGGAGGATCCACTTACCCTCCAAGAGGCATTATCCTTTGTAGATGCCAGTTTATGGCAAGAGGCTATAGATGACGAGTTAGACTCTCTCGAGTCAAATAGAACTTGGCATTTGGTAGATTTACCTCCTGGTTGTAAAATAATAGGATGTAAATGGATTCTTAAGAAGAAATTGAATCCCGATGGAACCATTGATAAATATAAGGCTCGTCTTGTAGCCAAAGGGTTTAGACAAAGAGAGAATGTAGATTTCTTTGATACTTTCTCACCTGTCTCTAGAATTACATCTATTCGTGTATTTTTATCTCTTGCAGCAATTCATAATCTTATAGTACACCAAATGGATGTTAAAACTGCTTTTTTGAATGATGAATTAGAAGAAGAGATTTATATAATCCAACCTGAAGGATTTGTTATTTCTGGTCTAGAAAACAAAGTATGCAAATTAGATAAATCTCTTTATGATTTGAAACAAGCACCTAAGCAATGGCATGAGAAATTTGATAATCTAGTCATTTCACATGGTTTTAAAGTAAATGAAAGTGACAAATGCATTTATTATAAATCTGAAAATGATGTTTGCACTATTATATGTATTTATGTGGATGACTTGCTAATTTTTGGTTCCAATATTCATGTTGTGAATAATGTAAAATCCATGCTATGTGCTAATTTTGATATGAAAGATCTTGGTGAAGCAAGTGTAATCCTTGGTATTAAAATAACTAGGTCTAAACATGGAATTTCTTTGGACTAATCTCATTATATAGAGAAGATTCTAAAGAAATACAATTATTTTGATTGTAAACCAGTATATACTCCTTATGACCCTAGTGTGAAGTTGTTCAAGAACACCGGTGACGGTGTTAGACAAACTGAGTATGCGAGCATCATAAGCAGTCTCCGATATGCCACTGACTGCACTAGGCCCGACATAGCGTATGCTGTGGGATTACTATGCAGGTTTACAAGTAGATTTAGTATTGAGCATTGGCATGCTATTGATAGGATTATGAGATATCTAAAGAGAACTATGAACCTTGGATTACATTATCAGAAGTTTCCCGCTGTTCTGGAAGGATATAGCGATGCTGATTGGAACACCCTTTCAGATGACTCCAAGGCAACTAGCGGTTATATATTTAGTATAGCTGGTGGAGCTGTTTCTTGGAAATCTAAGAAACAGGCTATTTTGGCTCAATCTACCATGGAGTCTGAGATGATTGCACTAGCTTCGGCTAGCAAGGAAGCAGGGTGGTTAAGGAGCCTGCTTTCTGATACCCCTTTATGGGAGAGACCGATTCCAGCTGTCGTGATCCATTGTGATAGTACCGCGGCTATTGCAAAAATTCAGAACCGTTATTATAACGGAAAAAAGCGACAAATACGTCGCAAACACAGCACCATTAGAGAGTATATCTCTACAGGGGTTGTGAGAGTGGATCATGTACGGTCTGATGATAACTTAGCCGATCCTTTGACGAAAGGATTAGCTCGAGAAAAGGTTTATAAAACCTCGAAAGGAATGGGACTCAAGCCTATAGATTGACGAGTCACTTGTGAGGGAAACCCAACCTATAGACTGGAGATCCCAAGAAATAGGTTCAAAGGGTAATAACAACTCATGAAGTGATATGAGAAAAATCATGCTATAAATTTGAGTTCTATTTCATAAATGTGTTGTTTGAAGCATGATATCTTGAAGTGATAGAAGATTGAGTTTTTATTAACTCTTAATGAGATCTATACTCTATTTTGGAGTGGAGTACTTAGCTACAAGAGTACTCTTGATAGATTCACCTATGTGAATGTGGAAGTGTGGCCGCTTCCTCTGGAATTTTGGACAAAATTCTCTAGAGCATTCACTATACTAGGATACACGTGCATGGCCGTAACGCACGGGCTTTTGGACTACACCCTGATAGGGTTGTGTGTGTGATGTTGTTAGAGATAGAGTTCAAAACTACGAGTTACTCTAGTATAATCTAAAGCATTTTCACTATGTAAAGGTTCAAGTCGATAGACACCTTTTTTTATGCACAATCTTATATTGAATTATACCGCTCGATGAAAAAATTGTTTTTAAAAATTCAAGTGGGGGATTGTTGAAACAAATGAATTTTAATTTAATTTTTAGAATAGAAAGTGCCAAATGTGTCAAATTGGTTTTTTCCTCAAAACCTTTTGTCCCACATTGGTTGGGAGAGGTAAAATTAAAGTGGAAATCTAGGGGTATGTGAGACACTTGGGGTGTGCCCCAAGGGGTATCCACATTTTGTGGAGGGGAGAGGAGTTACATCCCTACCGGTTTACCACACACGCGCGCCGCCGCCGCCGTCCGTCCGTGCCGAGTCGAGTCGAGTCGAGTCGCGCGTGTGATGAGGTAGCACTTATTTACTTTTTAGAAAAAAAATATTTTTTTAAAAAACAGTTTAATTAAAAAAAAAATATTAATAAACGTTTGAAATGTTAAAAAAAAAAATTAAACCGTTAGAATAAAAAAAAAAACGTTTTTAATTAATAAAAAACGTTTTAATGTTTTTTTTAATTAAAACCTTCTAACGTTTTTTCTTTTATTAAGTTTCGGTTTCAAATTTTTTTTTTCAAACGGTTTGATTGAATTTTTTTTCCTATAAATACCAGATTTGTTTCCTCAATTTTCAGAGAGAAAAAAAATACCAGAACACTGTTTCTATTTCGGCTTCAGTTCTGTTTCTATTCCGGTTTTGTTTCTGTTTCTGTTCCAAAACATTTTCGGTTTCATCTTCCGGAATTGTTCCGATCTGTTCCGGTACTGTTTTTTCAGTCCGATTTTGGTTTCCGAGCAGTTTGTTCGTTTTGCGAACAGTGTGTGGGGGTGTTTGGTTTTCGGGACTTCTACAGTGCAAAGAACGTCCTAGACAGAGGAGAATTCTGGGCTGTTTTATCCTGGGGACGACGGGGCTAATACACTGCTTGCACGTTCTTAGGCAGAGCCGCGAAACGTCTTAAAAAGAGCGACCTAGTCCGCGACTCATCCCAAGAAATTTTGGTAAACTCATTTTTTATTTATTTTCTGCAACAACATAAATGAATTAAAATATCAGAGAGAAGTGATAAATAAAGTGAGAGATCAATTAGAGAGAGAGAAAATGGATATTCCAAGGTTTGCGGTGTTCCATGTAGCAAACAGCGACATGTACTTGCAGTACTGCAAGGAAGATGGATCGGTGCATGAGCTTATCCGTTTCTCTCACGGAGGAGAGGGGGTGATGAGCCCCTACGCCAAGTACCAAGTGGAGCCGGCGAATTGTGGGAAGGGACGGGTCCACATACGCTGCTGTGTCAACAACAAATACTGGAGAGTAGTGGCAGCGCGACGCTGGTGGATTGCTGCGGCGGCTGATGAACCTGAAGAAGACGAATCCAAATGGTCCTGTACGTTGATCGAACCCCAACGTGTCAATGATAATACTTACAAGTTTTACTTCGTTGCGGCCAACAGATCTTTAGCCGGACGCGCCTACAATGACGAACCCGATAATTACCTGCTGGCAACGACCGGCGACGCTTTTCAGTTCACAGTCATTGATTGGGAATCACTTGTGAAGTTGCCCAAACACGTTGCTTTCAAAGGCGACAACGACAAATACATCGTCTGTTTAAGGGACCAATTGGTGAAGTTCACGTCTGATGACGTTGGAGATCCTGCCATCAGACTCGAGGTCTTCACGAATCCCGACGGCAGCATCCGCGTGAAGTGCACTGACACCGGCCGTTTCTGGAGGCTCGACGGTGGTAAGCTCGTCGTAGCCAACGCCTCAGACAACGACTCAACAATGTTTTGGCCAATCAATTAGAGAAAATGTTGTTGCTCTTCGAAGCATGAGTAACGATCAATTTTGCGCGAGACAGACCAGCAGCTTTTTCTGTGCCAACAGCCCCACCATTACTAAGGGAGGCCTAATAGAGGTAGAAGAGCTCGTGATATCAAGGAATATCTACGATGTCAACTATGACCTTGCAAATGCCACAATCTATAACCAAACCGTAATCGTAGTGGCGGAAGGCTATGCCGTTAACGTGACCAATGAAAACAAGCTGGAGACCGTGAAACTCTCGTGCAATGACAATAGAAGCGAGAAATGGAGCTCCTATTGTTCTTTGAAGAAAGGGCTGAAGGCCCACTTGGAAGCCAAGATTCCGTTCCTGGTAGATGGAAAGTTCGATTTTTCAGGTGTTTATTCAGGTGAGTACGAGCCGGGAAAAACGCTGGAAACAACAGTTACAGTGGACAGGCATTACACAGTATCTGTACCCCCCATGACTACGATGAAGGTGGTTGTGAAGGCCACAAAGGCCTACTACGACATTCCTTTCACCTACCTTCAGCGAGACATCCTTACTAACGGTGAAGATCATGTGTATCGCGAGGAAGACGGAATTTACACTGGAAGCAATCTAATCATGGTCCAGTACGAACAAGGAGCAACCACCCACAAATCCAACTCTTCATGTTTGACTATCTCGGATCAGGATGACAAGTGATCCCTCGACTCATGATATCGGGTTCGTCGTGTTTGCGTCATATATCAGGTATGAAATAAAACATATGACGTATGTTGGTCGTGTCTGTGTGATATATATCAAATCATTGGATTTGGTAGTGTGATTTATAATGTATGGAATAAATATGAACCTTGTTGGTCGGTCGGTCGTGTTTGTGTCATAAAATACCAAACCTTTAGATTTGGTAGTAGTGTCTGCATGATATCTCATGCATGCATGGAATAAACGTCAGTTTGTTTTGTTGCTGGGTGCCTCCATGTTTCTAGCCACGTACACCCCATCTTACGTAGAGTCTTTAGGCCCCGATTCTCTCAAAATTTTAAGCTAATGTACAAAAAGTACGTTTAATAAATATGATTCTATTCTCAAATTTTTAAAAATATTTTTAGAGTATTTTCCAAATTTCTTAACAATATGAAAAACGAAAAAATGTTAACCCTATTCACTCCCATAAAACTACTATTCCCACCACTACTCAACCGGTCACCGCCATCTCATGAGCTGCTATCATCTCGCCTACCACCATGCATTTAAAAGAGAAAAAAAAAATGATGCAACCAAAATTTTTCTTAAGAAAAGTTTTTATGGGCTCCCATTTTATCAAAAACCGACTTTTTGTGGACCAATTTTTTTGGGCCCAAACTAAAAGTACCAACACATATATTCATTCTAGAATACCATTTAATAGTTATGAAATTTACAGAATTGCCATTTTCTTCAAAAAAAAATTTCAAAACTCCTAAAATTATGTTAAATAAAAACATATTTTTAAAATTTCACTTATATTTCAAATTTCACTCAAATTTTATTTTTTTAATAAAAATTTCAATTAATTTTATTTTTCTTAAAAATTTAAAATTTCTTCATAAATACCCTTATTACGATTTACTTTATTTTATTTTATAATATCCACAACATTTTTTATAATTCCACCAAATTTTAATTTTTAATAAAAATTTCACTGAAATTTATTTTTAATTCAAAATATATCACTTTTTTAGAATACCTTAAATACCCTTACATGAATTCCATTGAATTTTAGTTTATTTTTTGGAACATTCTATGAACATTTTAAAATATAAAAAATATTAAATTTTAAATTCAATTTACACTAAAAATCTACTAAAAATACTTTCAAAATCAACTAAATATGTCTACTTAATTAAGTAAAAATTCACTAAAAAATAATGTAAGTAGAAATTTACTAAATATAATTAAGTAGATATCTATTAAAAATAATCAAAGTAAAAATGGACACCAAACTAAATAGAAATTCTAAAATTCATAGGGCCAGATGTGTTTACTTAAATGGAACTGTTTAAAACAAGAATACTAGACTTAGTTGAAATATAATTGAAAAATGCATAGAAATTCACTCAAATCTAGTAGAATTCAACTTAAAAAAAAAAAAAAAAAAGAAGCCTTGAATGAAAATACATTGTATGCAGATCCAGTGAATGCAAAAATCCACTGAACAAATCCAATATATGCAAAACAAATCTATAGAAATCCACCAAACAAATCCAGTGTATGCAGAACAAATCCATAGAAATCCACTGAACAAATCCAGTGTATGCAGAATAGAAAATTAAAAAACGATTAAGAAATCCACAACCATCTTCATACACTACATATAGATAGAGATGAATTAACATCTACAAATGCGAAAATTGAATAATGATTTAATTAAATCATCGGGATTCAAGAAATCAAGAATCTCGAACATTGTTACGAAAAAGAAATCAAAAATCAAAGTAATCAAATATATGGCGATCTAAGTAGATCTATTCAAATCTAAGTAGATTTAAGTAGATCTACTTAAATATGGCTAGATCTAAGTAGGACGATGCGGCGATGAGCAGTGAGGCAACGAAGATGGGTGGAGACGAGTAGCGAGGCATACAAGGCTGTTGTCGGCGTCATCCATGGGGAAGAAGGAGCGTCGGCTTGCCCCCATGTCCGTCGTAGGTCGAAGAGAAGTAAATATGAGCAAATTTAGTATAGATCTGGTTGATGAAAGAGACAACGAGACGAGCAACAAAGGCCTGACAATGATGGCAGCTTGTGGCGATGGCAACCACAAACGACGGCAAAGGCAGCTTACGGTGGCGAAGACGATGACAACTTGTGGTGAAGACAACCACGAACGACATCGCACAATATATTGCGGCGATGACAACCACGAACAATGACGATGGGAGCGTGTGGCGACGATGGACGGCAGTGCGATGTTGAGAGATTTGAGAGAGAGAGAGAGAGAGAGAGGAGTTGTGAGATTTCTAGGATGAAAATGAAATTAGGGTATTTAACGTTAGGTTTAAATGAACAAGGGGTATTTTGTTCATTAAGATTTATTAGTAGGAGTCTATGCCAACATTTTTCTAAAAATAGGAGTTGAATTTTTATTTTTATTTTTAATTTGAATAGGATTGAAAAAGTTGTTTGTTTTTAAAATAGGAGTTTTGGAGGAAAAAAGTAAGTTTCAATAATACCATTGTGACTGTTACAGATGTACAGGGTCGAGTAAAAACCTTTTTTTTTAAGCATATATTGCATAGACGCAAAAGTTACAACCAAGTAAATCCATGAAATGAAGCTCACACGAACTTGCTTCATTCCCAAACTAAACTGTAAGACCCGATTTTTGTGTGTACACATTTTAATTTGCATTTTAGAACATTTAGAAAATAATGGGGTCTACTGTCAGCTAGATTTTACTTTATAATTTGTTAGGGATTATTATGGTATTTAAAAAATTAATTTTAAGAATTTTGGGGGTTAAAATATTAATTTAATTTTGATTTTAAAAAGTTTTAGGGATTAATTTGAAATTTAAAAATTTACTTTTAAGAGTTTTAGGGTTCGAATAAATATTTATAAATTTATCTCGGATGTAATTAGTTATTTTGAGGAGTTATATGTGTAATTAAGACAAAAAATCATTTAATCCTTATCAAGTTAAGGTGGTTGAATTTGTAGAAAAATATGTCTTTTTTAGAATCTCTCTCAGGTATTGCTCTCTCTCACTTTCTCCCGTGTGTGTGTGCGTATATGTGTGTGTGTGTGTGCGCGCGCGTGTATGTAAGTGTGGGTATATTTTGTGTACTTTAATTTAAAAATTATAAATAATGTTAAAATATTATTTTGGTATTTCATTGACTAGTAAACCTTATTAATTGTTAGTTATTTTCATAAATTAAAGTACTAATTTATAGATTTTATAATTATAGCAATAATATTTTATTTTGTACAGTTAATATTTTTCTGCAATTAAATTATTAATTGATAAATTTTGTAAATGTAACTATAATATTTTAGTTATATAATTAATTTTGGTTTAAGAAAATATGACGTTTAATTTTAATAAATTTTGTATAATTAAGAAAAATTGGGAATAGGAAAATTGCATTTTGATGTTACGCATTGCATTTCATGTTAGATTATTTAGATAAATTCTTAGTTTAGGTCATGTCGTTGTTAGGTTTACATGCAACGCCAACTTCGTCAGTATTACAGCAGTAGCGTAATAGTAGTGCAATTATCGAAGTGAATATAATATCTTCTATATAAATTGTCAAATTATATTTTTATGCTAAAGCGTGAAAAGAAAATGTTTATTTTACTTGATTTTATAACGTTAAATGGATCAAGTAAATGCTTAAATATGGAAAGTGTTTTTCATTATTATACTATATGTCATAGTGTGGTCTTTACAGGAGAGCACGTTCTGCGAGATATTGTTAGTCCTAATAGGAGAGCATGTCCTGTCGGACGTTGTGTTGTGACCTGACAGGAGGGCAAGTTTTACAGGTGATTGATATATATTGTTGTTGTTATTGTTGATAATTGTTAATCCTAAGATTTTGATAGACAATTAAAGGTTGATATTTTTAGTGGAACTAACGGTTTGATTAAGTGTTTCAGTTTATTAGTTCCAAATGATGAAGATATGATGATAAAGATGATAAATGATTAAGAGGTTGAAGAATCTGGAGAAAACAATTCAAGTTAAATTTCAACTCTTAATATCCAAATTAGGATCACACACTATACAAAAAGAGTTTTAAATGATTTTTATAAATATGTGTGTTTTTTATAGGATTCTAATTAGCTAAATTATTTGCTCCTAAGTGTAATTGAAAAGATAAATATTTATAATTGATTAAAATTGAATTTAAGTATTTAGTGGAGCTAACCGAGAAAAGAAATTGATTAAAGGGGCAAAAATGTCAATGAAAATGGATTAAAAACTAATTGAGAGAAGTGTTCCAGTATCCATAAGTTGATAGATAAGTTGACCGGAGCATAGAAGGAAAAGTCTATGT
Organism: Eucommia ulmoides; assembly: GCA_016647705.1. NCBI lineage: Eukaryota > Viridiplantae > Streptophyta > Magnoliopsida > Garryales > Eucommiaceae > Eucommia > Eucommia ulmoides. The sequence continues at coordinate 47,490 of JAENRU010000173.1, read as the reverse complement.
ATCTCTCGGTCGACAAGTAGATCGACATGTGCTTAAATATAAACTCTCTATATCTATAAGTCGACAGAACGGTTGACTTGTGAAGAAAAATGTAACTTTCTGAATCTCTAGATTGACAGATAGGTTGAACGATGGGTACAAAATCTTTGGCTTGGCTACATCCTAAATCGAATGGTCAAGAACTGATCTTGGTCGGTCGACTTATGAGTCTGTTTCAGGATATTATGGAATTCCGAATTTTATTCTGAAGGTAGCCATTTTTTTGTTAAGATTCATGAGAGATCTTTAGGGATTTAATATTTTTTTAGATATGCAACACATATTATGATATTCCTATAGATTTGGTTCATTAAGTTTGAATATTTCTCAATTTGGTACATATAATTGTTTTTATTCTATTTAATTGTGATTGAAAAATATTTGGGGGGCTTAATTGAGAAGTTTAAAAGTTATAATTAAGTGATTTGAACCAAAATGAAGTCTTAATGATATAAGAGATCTATAAGAGAAATTAAGGGTCATAACAAATGGGAACTAGCTATTAGAGAGATTATTTTAATTCCATTTATATAGACTTGTGTTTTTCACATCAGTAAGTGAGATTAAGAGAGATCAAGAGTATTATACTAAGTTTTCTAACAGAAATCATATTGAGAATTGTGATAACTTTTTTAAGAGTCATTCTTAAGAATTATTTGTTGTGAATCATTGCTGCTACCGAATCTAAAGTAACATCGCAACAATTATTCTTTCGATAGATTCCAGGTAAGATCTTTTCAAATTATTTTTTATTTAGTATTACTTGATTATTTTTTGAAATTTGATCTTTAGAAATTATTTTCTGATTTTTTATTGAAAAATATTTTTTTAAACAATTTTTTGGATCAATCTAATTACGTGATCAATTACGTGCTACCCATTTTTGTTTAAAATTAGATTTTGAATATCTCACTTTTTTATCACTAGTTTTGGGATATTAGTTGAGTTTTAATTTATCTGGAGTGGTAGAAATTTCGAGTGAGAAAAATCACTTGTCAATTTTTAATTGGTGAGTTGAGTGACGGATTAAATACTGTTGGAATAATCTAAGGGTAGCTGGTTTCAGTCTCTTCCTGTAAAGAAATTGAGGTAGTAATTTTTTCTGAATTGAATTGTTTTATGAGAATTTTGTAACGGTTCAATCCTTATCGGACAAAAGGATATTTGGAGTGTTTGTGAGATTTTGATTCTTTAGTCTTTGTATTAAAAAGAATTAAGTTATTCTTGAGCTTATAAAAAGTAGAGGTTATTCCTAAGCATATGAAAAGGAAATTTTGTAAATGTTGATTTTGAGCTTATAAAAGAATCTTTGTGAGGGTTTGGTTCCTACCTTTAAAAGGATCTTGAGTTTAGTAGGTGCGACTCTCCGTGGGGCTCAGAGGACTAGATTAGCCAAGAGTAGCTTGGTGAACCAGTATAAATTTTTGGTGTCCTGTTATCCTTACATTATTTATTTTTTGTTATTTAGCATACACCTAGTTGATTTTATATTTTCAGTGTAATATAAAGATAATAATTAATTTATGATTAAAATTAATTATTTGGGTTATTAAAGTATTTTTTCTCTGATAATTTTTAACTACCTAATTTACCCCCCCTCTTGGTTATTTCATTGGTCCAATAATTGGTATCAGAGTTGGTTTTAGCTCGATATACTTCACAGTATAGCTAAACACGATCACATGGAGTGTCTTGATTCTGAAGTTATGTGTACTACTATTAATTCTACTTCTTCTAATAGTCATTATTCTTATCATAAGACTGATATAATTCGCAATGATGAGAATGCAGATAAGACTTTTGAGACGCTTATTGCTCTTACGTATGTTTTTGGAAAAGAGAATTTTAAACTAGAGCAAAAAATTACACCTCTTGAAAATAAGAAGTTTAATACTGTCAAATCTCTCAAGAAAAAAAAAAATTGACAAATATTTTGAAATTGTTGAGTTTAAAAATGTTTTATCTGAAATTAGTAAGTTGTGTGAGAAAATTGAGTCTCTTGAGGATGAGGTTGAGGTTTTGAAATATGATTTTTATGATCTTCAACATAATGAATTTAAAAGAAAAAATCTTGAAACCTTGAATGAGGTCTTGAGTATTGAATTGGACAATACAAGGTGTGAGCTTGATAGAGCTCGTGTGAAAATCCATTCTGTTGAAAATGAGTGCCAAATTCTTAAGAATGATCTTGAATTTATACATAAAAAGAATTTTGGTCTACAGGTAAACGTTAGGACTAATGAACAATTGAAGACTCAAAAGGAGCTTAAAGAAGTAATGGATAAATTCAAGGATGTTGAGAGTATTAAATCTATTGAAAAATCAATAGTTACTAAAGCTGCTTCTCAAAATCGCAAACAATATTATGCTACCATACGAAACACTGCATATTCTAAGAGGCGTGCTAACAGTATTAAGTGTTTTTATTGTGGTAAATTGGGTCATTATGAAAACTCTTGTTATTTATTATATGGTTAACCTGTCGGATCCAAAAACAACTGAATACCAAAAAAAAGAAACTTTTGGTGCAAGTACTAATAAGAGATTTAGACAAAGGTACAACGAATACTACGTGCTGACAAGGAGATTTGAATAGACAAGAATGTATAATGAATATGCTCTACCTAAGAAGGAACCGAGGTTCAATGTACCAAATAAGAAGAATCATCACGGGCCAAATAGAAGAGTACAGAAGCAACAAGCTCAATATGTGAGAGCTGACAAAACTTATCCACAACAAACGGTAAAATACCAATACAAGAAAATTTTCATTTACAAAGTTGTACCAAAGCATCCTAAAGCACAAAACAAAGGCAAAGAAGTTCTTACTGAAGCAGTTCAGAAAATTGTCATTCTTAAAAAGGAAGAAATTAAGGATAAAAATCAAGTATTGGTGAAGTTAAAGGATTCCAAGTCAGAAATGAGTAATCCATCAAAGGTACATACACCACTTGCTCCAAAAGATGATCCAGGTATGTCAAAAAAAATTAAGTTTAAATTTATTAATTTTGTTAGGGAAATTGAGCCTGTTCATTTTGAAATTTAGATGTTTGTGATATATGTGTGTGTATGTGTGTTTAAATGTGTGAGTAATTAAATTTTTATAAAATATATGTGGATCAAAATAAAGGTAAAAAAATTGAGCTAAGTTTATCAAATTAGGGTTTAAATGCACAAAAAATCAAACAGCTCAGAATAAGCAGTTGACGCATGAGTCGACCAATAGTAACAGGTTGGAATACAGAGAGACGCGATGTATTCATTTGTCGACCGCCTTTAAGATGGCTGTTGACTGACCATTACGGGATATAAATACCTTCACTTGTTCATTTCATTTCATCCGAAACCAAAATCCTTTTTTTCTCTAAAACCCTTACTCTCCCAAGTTCGTTCAAGCATAAACTTCACTAAATCAGTTCATTTCAGCTTGGATTAGAAGATTTTTGGGTTGAATCTAAAGGTCTAAGGCTTGGATCTGAGATTTGGTGACTTATTACTAGCAAAAAAAGGTTGGTTCTCTCTGATTTCTAGGGTTTCAGTTAGTTCTCTGTTTAGGCTTAATCTCTTGAGTTATTTTGGTTGTTTCAAGAATCATGCTCAAAGGGTTACGTTCAACAATAAACTTTTTCGAAAGGAAGAAAATGAGAAAACATATAATGAGGGGTTTGTCAACTGCAAGGTTTTAGGTTGCAAACCTATAGATTTTGTTAGTTTGAAATAGAAAAAAATTGATATTGAAGGATATTTTAAAAATTTGGGATGGGTCGATTTTTCACCGAAAGGAATAAGTGGATGTCAGTATGGGTGAGAATGTTCTATAGCAATCTCACTTACAATAATATTGAAATTTCATCCTATGTTAAAGGAAAAGAAATCCGGTTTAATAGGGGTTATTATGCAACATTTTGGAAATACCTAGAGAAGATGTAGTTCCGTACAATACTCCTCACTGGATTTCGATAAATTTCAATAGAATGACAATTGCTGAGAAATTTGACTTAGAGGGAGATAAAGCAAAATCATTATCTCTTGAGTATCGATTCCTTTATTTGGTGCTAACCTATACGATTGTGCCTAGAGGGGGGAAATCATGTTAATGTAAATGACTTTGACCTTTATTTGATGAATGAGACTGTTGAAGGGAGAAAATTGGATCTAGCTCATATCATGATGGACCACATAAAGTATCATGCCTAGAAACCCTTTGGAGTATTACCCTATGCTGATGCACTCCAAAGGTTGTTTGATCACTTTAGAGTTGAAACTAATCATGATGAATGAAAATTCATGACAATCACACCCTAATGAATTAATGTGGGTAATGCTTCGTTAAAGGGATATGAGTACAGAGGAAATAGATGGGTAAAGAAGAGGAATCAGAAAAGGCAAAGAATGCAAGTTGTGGGCGAGGAAGAAGATAATAAAGAAGAAATTAGCATAAATCAGAAGATGGATTTTCTTCATGATCAGATTGATGATCTAAGGGTACATGTTGATCTAATAGATGATCGGATAACTGGGTTAAAAAATAAAATGGTCCAAATGAATATGAACATGGAAGCTGGATTTGGGAAAATCACAGGGAATCTGGAACAAATGTTTCAGTTTATGCAGTCATCTCATCACGGATGCCAGCAGTAGTACAATGCTCAGCCACATTTTACAGGACATCCTATGTTTGGAACACAGCAGTCCTTTGGAGGATCAACTACTGCAGCGCCATATGGAGCAGGGCCATTTGGAGCAGGACCGTCAACGTCATTTCATCAGTAAAAGACTCTAGGACTAATTGTTCAGCCAGGAGTTCAATATCCTCAGCAGCCAGCCACTAGTCCGATGGGACTTTATTATCATTTTTCTGGATAGAGCCCTCAATAGACTTTTTTTTTCTCTCTCTTTAAATTTGTTATTGGGACAAGTTCTACATTTACTATTTCGGTCTGTAATAGCTAATTTAGAATTTTGGTGAAACTTGACTTTTAGTATATGAATTTTGATGGATTAACTAAACTTGATCTACTTAGTTAGATTTTTTTATCCCTAATGATGATCCATATGGTATTTGTTGAAAATGATTTTATTACATAAAGTTGATTTTATGGATTGATTTTATGTGATTTTAAAGAGTTATATATATAAATATTCTGATTTAATTCATTTAGGTTTATTCCTTCAAAGTATATTTGATGTTTGCCTAGAGTGAAGTTCTTAGGTGTTCCCTTCTCCTCCAATTTTTATTTTTTATTTTTTATTTTTTGAGATGACAAAGGGAGAGAATTAGTTAATATTTTATTGAATATGTTAAGGGGCAGTTTATTTTTTTATATTTGTGATTTGATGATTGTTTTATGAATATCTTCATTACTATACTTAAATGAGTTATAAATCTGTCCTTTGATTCAGGGGGAGTGTGATTATATTATTGTTTTGAAGAAAACATCAAAGTTAATTGTCATCATCAAAAAGGGGAAGATTGTTAATTCTAAGATTTTGATGGACAATTAAATATTGATGTTTTTAGAGGAACTAATGGTTTGATTAAGTGTTTCAGTTTATTAGTTTCAAATGATGAAGATATGATGATAAAGATGCTGAAGAACTAAGAGGTTGAAGAATTTAAAGAATCTAGGAAAAACAATTCAGGTTAAATTTTAACTCTTAATATCCCAATTAGGATCATACTTTACACAAAAAGAGTTTTAAATGATTTTTATAAATATTTGTGTTTTTTATAGGATCCTAATTAGTTAAATTATTTGTTCCTATGTGTAATTGAAAAAAAAAAATTTATAATTGATTAAAATTGAATTTAAATATTTAGTGGAGCTAACCAAGAAACAAAATTGGTTAAAGGGGCGAAAACATCAATGAAAATGGATTAAAAACAAATTGAGAGAAGTGTTCCAGCATCCGTAAGTTGACAGGTAAGTCGACCAGAGCATAGAAGGAAAAGTCTTTATATTTCTCGGTCGATAGATAGGTCGATCTGTGCTTAAATATGAACTTTTTATATCTATAAGTCAATAGAACGGTCGACCTGTAAAGAGAAATATAACTCTCTAAATCTCTAAGTCGACAGATAAGTCGACCAATGGACACAAAATCTTTGGCTTGGCTATATCCTAAATCGAACGGTCGATTGCTGATCTTGGTCGGTCGACTTATGGGTCTACTTCAGGATATTATGAAATTCCAGATTTTATTCTGAAAGTAGCCGTTACTAGCCATTTTTTGGTTAGGATTCATAAGATATTTTAGGGATTTAATATCATTTGAGATATACAACACATATTATGATATCCTTGGTTCATTAAGTTTGAATATTTCTCAATTTGGTATATATAATTGTTTCTATTATATTTAATTGTAATTGAGAAATATTTGGGGAGGCTTAATTGAGAAGTTTAAAAGTTATAATTAAGTGATTTGAATCAGAATGAAGTATTAATGATATAAGGGGTCTATAAGAGCAATTAAGTATTATAACCAATGGGAACTAGTCGTTAGAGATATTATTTTAATCCTATTTATATAGACCTGCGTTTTTCATCTCAGTAAGTAAGATTAGGAGAGATCAAGAGTATTATACTGATCTTTCTAAGAAAAATCATATTGAGAATTATGAGAGTTTTTCTAAGAGTTATTCTTGAAAATTATTTACTATGAATCATTATTGCTACCGAATCTAAAGTAACATTACTGTAATTATTCTTTTGGGTGAGATCTTTCCAAATTACTTTTTATTTAGTATTGCTTAATTATTTTTTGGAATTTGATCTTTAGAAATTGTTTTTTGATTTTTTATTGAAAAATATTTTTTTAAACAATTTCTTGAATCAATCTGATTACGTGCTCAATTACGTGCTACCCATTTTTGTTTAAAATCAGATTTTAAATATCTCACTTTTCTATCACTAGTTTTAAGATACTAATTGCATTTTAATTTATCTGGGATGGTAGAAATTTCGAGTGAGAAAAATCACTTGTCAATTTTTAATTGTTGAGTTGAGTGGCTGATTAAATACTGTTGAGTTTAGTAGGTTCGACTCTCCATGGGGATCGGAGGATTGAATTAGTCAAGAGTAACTTGGTGAACCAGTATAAATTTTTAGTGTCCTGCTATCTTTACATTATTTACTTTTTATTGTTTGGTGTGCACCTAGTTAATTTTATATTTGCGTTGTGATATAAAGATAATAATTAATTTATGATTAAAATTAATTATTTGAATTATTAAAGTATTTTTTTCTCTGATAATTTTTAATTACCTAATTCATCCCTCCTCTTAGGTATTTTACTGGGCCAATAATAATGATGATGATTATCATTATGATATGGTAGTTTGTACTACGTGTTGACTCCTACCGTTTGAGATATTGAATGACCCTAACACTAATGACAACCTTATATTTTGTTGTTGTTGTTGTTGATAATAATAAAGATTATTATTATGGTATAGCAATTTGTTCCACATGTTAGAGCTTCTACCATTGGAGATATCGAATGGTTCTAACATTGAGAGCAACCTTAAATTACATAATTGTACAGGTTACGGTATTATTATAACTCCCGAGATGAGGAGAAACGATCCTATAGTTAGTAGGAAAATATGCTTCTTGTACTTTATTATATAAAAGTAATTTGATTGATTGATTTTTATTCAGTTGTTATACCTTGATGATATCTGTGAATTTTGATATTGTTCAATGTGGTTATATTTTGTTCTAGAAAATATTACTATAGTTATATTCTGCATTGAAAAGTGAATTTTGTAAATGTACTTGATCCAAAAATTATTTTTATATTATGAAGATAGTACACCGATAAAATATTTTATCTCAGGTATCTTAACTAGAGACGGTTTCATTACTAGCGCTAGGTAGAGTCAAAAGATTTAGGGGTTTTTTTTTAGGCTATTTAGACTCTGGACAGCTGTTGGAAGCAAGTGGGTTGGACCCTTTTGTAGTTTCGTTCTAGAATAGTCGATTTTGTATAACTGCTGAATTTTGAGTTGGTAAAATATTTATATCCTTATGAAAATCTATGTTAGTAAATAGTTTATAAATAATTGTGATTGATCGGGTAACATCAAGTCGAGGCCATGTCTAGCCTTGGGCGTTGGGGCCCAGGGTGAAGTGTGACATAAATAAACCTGCGGAACCTAGCCAACCTAGCAAGAATCCTCTCAAAATCTAAACAAAACAATCACATAGTACATATACTAGAAATTCTAGGAGTATCTTAGCTACAAGGTACGCTCAAGAAAGAACAACTTTGAGCAAACAGCAAAATGTTAAACAATTCGAATGCATTCCCAAACGGCTGCACTTAGCTAAAAAATTCTGCAGTAGAAGCAACAAGAAGAAACTCTATCAAAATTCAGCTACCAACCTCAGCCGCAAGCGAATCAGACCCATCCCGAAATCAACCCGACCATGTCGCATAAAGAAATAAACCCATCCCGTGGCCAATCACTTACACAAAAGTACCCAATCTTGCCATCCAAAACCAACGCTAATTGAAACTAAAATTTTGAGAATAAAAACTGTGCAAATTCTGCAGAAATTTAGCAGAAAAATCAGCAACAAATTCCAAAAATTCAGCGGCATATTTTGAAAAAACAGTAAGGAATTCAGCAGCACAAATGTCGCAACCAAATGTGTTTCTTGTTTTTGTTCTCATACATTAAAAAAAAAAAAAAAAAAAAAAAAAAAAAAAAAAAAAAAAAAAAAACCAATTTTTTGGCAATGGTCATTACCAAACAAATTTCTTTCCCGAAACATTTCAGAACAGAAACAAAATTCTCATCCCAATTTATTAGAAGTAGAAATAGAAAAGTAGTACCACTAACCAAACTGTTGGAAAAGATGACAGCATAAACCCAAAATAAAATTCTCATCCCAATTTATTAGAAGTAGAAATAGAAAAGTAGTACCACTAACCAAACGGTTGGAAAAGATGACAGCATAAGATTTCCACAGTCTCAACATGTTTTCCAAAACCAAAATAGAATAGAAATAACAAAACAATTTTAACGTGAAAAACCTTCCTCAATGAAGGTTAAAAACCACGGGACTCGTAGGTCACTTAAATTCTTCCACTATAAAAGTAATGGGATTACAAACCTTACAATTTAGTGGATCATTCAAACAATACAAAAAAAAATAAAAAATTATATCTTCAATTTGTGGGTAAAATCTTCACAAATTGGCTCATTATTCATCTCAAAGATTTTATCTCATTCCTCTCAGATAAATTTTATCTGAGGCTCTCCACTCTCTATGTTCTTCATCTGTAGAGAAAGGTTTTTTCTCAATGGATCATCTCCTCCTATAGAGTCTGTTTCTTCAGTCTGAACTCAGAGCATGAACTTTTAGGAAAAATAGTCGCAACCTTCCTTTTTCAAACAAGGTGAGCTATCTTAATGTATCTTCTCCATCCTTCTTCCTCCTTAGTGTATTTTGTTGACCTTTTGATTTCAAGTGGGTTCTGGATTTATGAAGAAGATTGTGCATTCTTGAAGAATTTTCTAAATCATTCGTTGATGAAAGGTCATACTCCTAATTTGGGAGTGAATATCCCAACACAAACGCTATCTCATTTGCTTAATTAATAAAAGTTCATCCATATCTTACCTCTAATCTCTCAACAGGATTTTTGTCTTCAAATTCATACTAAAGGAGAAGGTAATTCACTGTCTTGTTCATAAAATAAATTTGATATATATACAGGAGGTGTAGAGAAAGACCTAGTCAAGAATATAGAAACCATCAAAAATACAAATACTAATTAAATCCTAATTAAAAGTAAATGCAATCAATCATCTAATTAAAAGTAATTACAATCAATCACACCCAAATCAGTGGAGTGATACAAGTTGCCTTATGCGCCCCCTCAAGATGGCGGGTGAGTAGAGACGCCAATCTCGCGCCGAAGATATTCAAATGTAGAGCTGGGAAGAGGTTTTGTGAGTAAGTCTACAAGCTGTTCTTTCCCAGAAATATGAGGCACCCGAAGTTGACCATTTTGAACCATTGTGCGGACAAAATGATAATCAACCACATGATGCTTCATTCGTGAATGAAAAACTGGGTTAGTAGCAAGATACGTGGCCCCCAAATTATCACAATAGACAACCGGATGCTTTAGTAATGAGATCGCAAGCTCATGAAGTAAGTTCTTGACCCATTGAATTTCAGCAGCAGCAGAGGCAACATAACTATATTCTAATTCAGTTGATGATCTCGCTACACTCTGTTGTTTCTTTGAACTCCAAGAGATCAAATTTTTACCAAGATAGACAAGAAATGCACTTGTGGAAGAACGATCATCCTTGTTACTCGCCCAATCTGTATCAGAGAATGCATGAAGATTAAGTGGAGACTTATGATGAATGAAGATACCATAATTTACAGTGCCAGTTAGGTAACGAATGACACGCTTGACTGTAGACCAATGATTCTCTGTTGGACGGTGAGCAAATTGAGTAAGCTTGTTGACGGAAAAGGTAATATCTGGTCTGGTTAATGCCAAATACTGTAAGGTGCCAACAATAGTGTGATAGAGCTTGGCATCATCAAGATGGGTGCTATCCTCCAAGCACAATAAATTTCCCGTAGATATAGGAGTATTGACTGTCTTCGCACCTGCCATATGTGTCTTATCAAAGATGTCTTGGATATACTTCTTTTGTGATAAGAAGAGTCCATTAGAGGTTCGCACAACTTGTGTACCAAGAAAGTAGTTAAGAGAACCAAGATCTTTAATAGAGAAGTGCTGCCCAAGTTTGAAAATGAACTGATTGATGACATTTGGATTGTTCCCAGTGACAATTAAGTCATCAACATAGACAACCAAGTAAATAATAATGCCCGACTGACTGTAAATGAAGAGGCAATGATCAGCATGAGATACTTTAAAACTCAAGGTAAGAAGATAGTGTCGTAATTCTGAATACCAAGCTCGGGGGGCCAATTTCAGACCATAAATTACCTTGTTGAGTTTGCAAACATGTGTAGGCTTTGTAGGATCAACAAAACCTCTAGGTTGAGCCATATAAAGCTCTTCGGTTATATGTCCATATAAGAAAGCATTATTGACATCCAATTGTCATAAGGGTCAATATTATGTGACAGCGATAGTCAAAACAACTCTAACTGTAGTGTGCTTAGCAACTGGAGAGAATGTCTCAATATAATCAATTCTTGGTCGTTGAGTAAATCCTTGAGCAACAAGACGTGCTTTATATTTGTTTAGCAAGCCATCTGAATTGAGCTTGACTCGAAAAATCCAATTGGAGCCAACTAATTTCTATTTCACAATAGATGGAACGAGCTCCCATGTGCCTTGTTTCTGTAAGGCCAGAATTTCGTCATTCATAGTTGCTTTCCAATTGGGATCATTGAGTGCTTGTGACACAGATTTTGGCTCAAGTTTGATGTCGGGTAGTGATGTTGGCTTAGGCAGTAGAGCATAGTGGGTAGTAGAGGTGTTGAGGCATAACTTTTGAATTGATTTACGGATATTATTCTTTACCTGAGTGATCATGGGATGAGAGTTTCTTGGAGGCTCCCTATCAAGGTTAGAAGGTAAAGAAGTGGTGGATAAATGTGGTGAGGAGCTCGTACCTAAATCAGACACCGATAGTCTTAAGGGTTCAGTGGAGGACGGGTTACAGTCGGGGAAAACCGTTGGAGCAAGTGTACCTGAGAAAGACAATCCCTGAGTGACCAAATTGAAACTAGAAAAGATAGGTTGTCTGTTAGTGGAGAAAGAACAGACTGGTGGTCTTGAAGTGGGTGAAGGTGGAACAATGAAATGAGGAGTCCATTTATCAACAGTAGCATCCTGGACCCAAGTAACATTAAGGTATATGGTTTTGAATGGAAACTCATGCTCCACAAACTCCACATGTCTAGAGATAAAAATCTTTGAGGTGCTTGGATCATAGCATTTATATGCAGTTTGATTGAGAGAATACCCAAGAAATACACATGGAGCAGAACGAGGTTCTAGTTTGTGTTGTACATATGGTCGCAACCAAGGATAACACAAACAATTGAAAACATGAAGTTTGTTATAGTTTGGAAGAGATCCAAAAATTCAAAAATAGGGGGAGTCATTATTCAATAAAGGGGTGGGCATTCTGTTTATTAGATATATATATATATATATATATATATATGGCGATTTAGAATGCAAATGACCAAAAAGATAATGGAAGATTTGCAATATGAAGAAGGGTTATACATGTTTCAACAATATGTCTATGTCATCTTTCAGTTGTGCCATTGTGCTCAGGAATGTGGGGAGGAGTAAAAAAATGTGATATTCCATTGCGGGCAAAGAATTCTTTTAAATGAATAAATTCACCACCATTGTTAGAAAAGAAGAAAACAATGGTATGATTAAAGAATTTTTCCACAAGGGCCTTAAATTTTGGAAAGATTTAAGAAACCTCAGATTTCCGTTTCATAGGATAGAACCAGACTTATTTTGTATAGTGATCCACAAATATGAGATAATATTTAAAGCTATCAACAGAATCGATAGGAAAAGGTCCCCACACATTGGAATAGATGAATTCTAGAGGTCGTGTCGATTTTATTGAAGAAACATGAAAGGGAGTCTTGTACATTTTATTGCACTTACAGGAATTACAAAAAAACAAAATTTGAAGTGTTTGATGGAATAGATATGCCAAGACAATATAAAGTACGATGCAAAATAGGAGAAGAAGGGTGACTAAGACGACAATGCCAATGTGTAACAGTAGAGAGTTCGGTGGAGTTAACAGTTGGTGCAGAGGTAGTGGATGATGCTTGTGGTAATGACCACTCATAAACACCGCCCTTAGGTTTCTCTTTTACCAGAGGCTGCCTCGTGCTTTAATCCTTTACAACAAAAGAATAAGGTAAGAATTCAACAGTGACATTATTTGTAGAGCATTATTGATAAACAAAAATAAGATTCTTCTGTATTTGAGGTATGCAAAGAATATTGTTAAGATATAAAGGTCTAGAGCAAGAAGGTAGAGAAGTAGAGCCAGAGTGTGTCACTACCAAATTTTTACCATCACCCAGCATCACATCTTCACCACCATCATAGTCAGAGTGAAGAGAAAGGTTTTGAAGATCCGTAGTCATATGATGAGACGCACTCGAGTCGACCAACCAATTGGAATTATTATTGGTGGCAGTTTGAGCAAAATTTGCTCTCGGTGGAGCCCTGATGTTGGTGATAGGAGAGAAACCCGAGCCACTCATGGAGGACGGCTTAGACCGAGGAAACAACTTCCAGCACTGTTTCACTATGTGTCTAGGTTTGTCGCACTATTGGCAAATCACACCAAGGCCAGCTTTATGATTATACGTCGAGCTTGAAGGAAGTTGTTGCGGATTTGAGAAAGCTGGAACTTAGGAGGCCGATCAATGATTTGTGCGGTTGGTTCGATTGTGATCTCCACCATTGCGAGAAGTGTAGTTTATCGTTATTGGAATGGAAACGGAAAAGATGTCCTAAGTAATACTACTCTCATGATCACAAAGTTTTTCATGGAGTTCATCAAAAGAGAGAGGAGTTTCTCGAGTGCGTATTGCAGTTGATATCATCTTATATTCAGAGGGAAGGCCATTCATAACATGGATAGTAACATCATCCATGGTAATATTTTCACCAGACGCATTCAGAGTTGTGACAAGCTGCTTTACATGTTGAAGATAGGCAACCATGGATTTAGTGCCTTCGTGAACACGTGCAAGAGATTCCTTTAGAGTAAGGATACAAGCTCGTGACGGTCAAACATAAAGATTGTGGAGTGTAGTCCACACGGCATAGGAAGTTGCATCGGTAGCACATAGGATCCCACGTCTTCAGTGAGAGAGGTGGTGAGTGCGCTCTGAAGCAATTGATCTTGTCGAACCCAGCACAAAGAGCTTAGTTGCATTTCCGTGAGTGGGGCAACAACATACGAAGTGAAGTTGTATCCAATCAGGAGAGATTGCCACTGAGAGTACCAAAGTTGGTAGTTGGAGGAGGAGAGTTTGATAGGAGCTTGAGCATGGGTATTAATGGAGATAAGTTGTTGGTCATTTTCTGGTATAAAAGTGTTTGTGTGTGGCATGGATGGTATGGCAGTGGTGTGGGTATTTGGGATGGACGGGAGATAGGGAAGGGTGGGAATGAAGGAGGGCGTGGTGGTAAGCGGCGGCAAAGTACTAGTCGCCGAAGGTACTGTTGCTGTCGCCGGTGGATGGGAAACAGGGTTGTTTGTTGGTGCAGATCCTGGCGGGGTGGGTAGATTTCCATAGATGATGATTGTTGACTGCAACTAAAATGGAGAAAGGTGGGGCGGGGTCTGTACAGGAAAAATAAATTCAGAAGGGGAGATGTGCAGGTTGCTCAACAATAAAGAAGCACAAACACCTAAATTATCAAATAATAATAGGTGGTTAATAATAGATGAGTATTGTTGGTGCAGATGCTAGTGGGCTATATGATTGTTTGTTTATTGTTTGTTTAGGATTTGATATAGTGGAGGCCAATCAAGGGATGTGGATGCAGAGTTTTCTATGGTTCTAGTCAGAACAGGGGCAAACAGCAACGAATGTGGACCTCTCCTTGCAGCAGCACAGAATGGTCAATGGTGAAAAAAAAAATGGTTGCCGCCGAAATTAAGGTTGCCGTGAGGCTTATGTTCTGATTACCATAAAGGAGAAGGTAATTCACTATCTTATTCATAGAATAAATTTGATATATATACAGGCGATGTAGAAAAAGACCTAGTCAAGAATATGGAAACTACCAAAAATAAATATACTAATTAAATCCTAATTAAAAGTAAATACAATCAATCACCTAATTAAAAGTAATTACAATCAATCACACCCAAATCAGTGGGTGATACAAGTTGCCTTATACATGCAATATCAATTCAACATCAAAATCTCTTAGTGTAAATCTCAAAAATAAATCAAACAATTCAAAATATAATTGACCATCCAAAACCTAATTGATTATTAAAAATTAAGATGCGAAAACATGTTAATTTAATACTTTGCCAAATAAGCAAACAAAAGTATCTGAAAAATCTTTCCTTAGTTGTACAAAGAAAGGGTAGAATTATTTGTACGACTTCGTATTTTGTTCAACAAAACAAGTTGCTTCAGATCGACAAAATGACTTTCCTTGCATCTAAGTGAGTAAGTTTGTTGTTTAACAAAGTGAGTAAGTTCGTTGTAGAACAAAAAACTTTGATAAGAAGGTTGTACCAAAATTTGAGTACAACTTTTATTTGATCATTGACATGTGTATTGCAAAATGCATCACATTTATTAAAAATAAAACGACATTCACATGTTGAATTTTGAATGAAAGATGTTGACGTATTGAGAGAAATATTGTATAACCTTCCTACTAAAGTTTTTCCAGTCACGGTGGGGGTGTTAAAATATTGATTTTTAATTTTAATTGGAGAGTAATAAATGATTCAAAATGTAGGAGCTTGGGCCCGTTAGCACATGATACTTGGTACAAAAAGGTTTTAGGGTTCGTTTGGTTGAAAAATAAAACTTCAGAATTCATAATTCTTTCATAACCGCTAATTCTAGAACAGATACTCATATATGTAAAGTAAAGTGGGTAGAAAATTTAAAAATAAAAACAAAAAAAAAATAAAAATTAATATATTACAAGAGCATTTTTGCTAACAAAATATCATAAGGGATATCTTCAATATGATTCAAACTATAGGGGTGTTTTTATATAAAACCAAATAATAGGGATGTCTCAACTGTTAACTCTTAATTTATATTTTTTAACCTAATTGCTCTTAAACTCATAAGCACCATGCGTTACATTAAACAATGAGTAAAATTTGTACCCAAAAAAGGGAGAAAAAAAAAAAAAAAGCAGCAAAATTTAGGGGCACACCGATAGGTCCTTTTTCACAAGTTCATGTACCAATCCAACTCCAAGCCTTTTTTTTTTTTGCACTGTTAAGTCCTTTGTGCTTTTTCGCGACCATAATGCCCCTGCAAATGTTCGGATCAGTTGTCTTTGCGTTTCCTTTTTTGGCACTGCATCTAATATTCCGAGAATTGCTTTCCAAAAAAACTGGGCGTGCACTATTGGGCATCTACAAAACGAAAACTTGGATGTTTCGTGCTTTTTTTGGTGTTGAAAAATTAAACTTTTTACATCATATTAATCAGAAAAAATTCATAATTGATTTGATATGTTGTTCGTGATTTTTGGTCCAGTAAATATATAGTTGTATGGATGTTACATTCAATATTCGGAGGGTTTGTGGAATGTAACATCCAAAGCTATGTATTTTTGGATGCACATTGACATGTACTCACGAAGCACCGAATCATTCCCCTACGCTGCCTCTTTCAAATCGCCCGTACTTTCTGTGAGTGGGTGTGACCGTTTAGGTAATAGCACGTTTTCCATTTGCAGAGCCTAAACCTTCCTTTATTATCCAAAAACCCTAAAAACCCTCTGTATTTCCATATCTTCTCCGCCGATTTCCATATCGAAACACTCTAAAAACCTTCAATCTCCGAAAACAATGGTGACTACTCGCTATAGGATGAGGACCGTCAACCCCAATACAACTGCAACCGCAGTAAATCTCACAGACTCAGGTAGCTTTCATCGATTTCTCAAATGTTTTGGCTTTTGGTATGTTCCTATTACAATAAACACTATATTACATGTTTATTTATTGTTTGATTCTCATAAGGTCGACATGCAAGTAAAAGTGACATTAGAACAGTTGCTCTTTTTTCGATCCTGTTGGGTTTTGTTTTTGTCGTGTTTATGGTTGTTTTTTAATTCGCCCTCTTATTCGTGTTTTGTGTTTGTATTTCGTTCTGCTTTTGTATTGAATGTAGCATGGGTTGAATGTAACAAATCTCTATTTGGTGGGAAAATTTAAAGAATTTGTGTTGAATGTGACATTTTTAACTCATTTGACTCAAAAAAAAATTCCAGATTGTGTGTTGAAAAAAATGTAACATATTGAATCTTACATAATGACAGATGTTATCTGTGCAAAAAGAAAAGCGATATATCGAACCCTAGAACAGCCCCACTCTGTTTTTTATTGTTGGGTTATGTTTTGTTAAGTTAACGGTTGTTTTTGTACTCCCCCTCTGATTCTTCTTATGTGGTTGTGTTTCGTTCTGCGTTTGAGTTTAATGTAACAATCTCTATTTGGTGGGATATTCTCTAAATTTTGTGTGTTAAATTTTGTGAGTTGAATATAACATTCATTATTGTCCAATTGTGTTGTTTTTCAGAAGATGTCGTTCCCGTAAGATCTACGCAGCCCGCTGCATCGCCCAGCGGGTCTCAAAATTCCATCATGCCATCGTGTAACTCTTCTGATTCGGACACCATTGCTTCATCACTGTCTAGACTTCCAGAATTGCGCCCGTTGTGTACCCCGATTGCTAAATATTGGGCAAACCTATCACAATTTTGCTCACTTGTTTCCAGTATTCGTCTACGTGAGTCACACTTTGAACTTCTTAAACAGATGCCCTTTTGGAACTCGATGAGTGCTCTTTTCCATGAATGTTCAGTGGATTTAGCTTTTAACAAGATTGATAGCTTGTGTGCAAATATCATACTCACATACCAACCGCATCGGAAAGCTTTCAGAATTAGCCCGAAGCTAGTGACGTTCACTCCCGATGATGTGCAATTGATTTTTGGCTTTACATCCAGTAAGAAACAGATACTAGCCCGGTATGCGAAGAAGAGTGATTGCTCATTTTTGTGCCAACGGGAGGTGAAGACCAATCGGATGAGTGTTATTCAAATCAGGAACATGCTTATCAGAATTATGAGGAGTGATGTTAAAGACGATGTTGAGGACATTGTGCGGTTGCTCTATTTGTATCTTATCACAACGTGTTTTTTTGCAAACAAGGGTCAATCGTGTAGTATTTCTGATATAAAGTTTGTTGAGGATTTGAGTGCCCTTTCATCCTACAATTGGGTTGATCGTGTGCATTCCAACCTGATGTCTTCAATTGAAGATGGATACCAAACACCGTCGTCCGTCATTAGGTGTGTCCTCACGTTACAAGTTATATTTCTTTTTTCATTTGTTTAAAACTAAAAATTTACTTGATAAGTATTGTCCGTAACTTTTGCTCTTTTTGATTTAAACTTTTTATATTTAGTTTTGATTATGTGAGCACACTAAAATTCTTTGTGTTACTCCCAGGCGAGAGACATTTATACCACCATGGGGGAAGTAGAATATGTTGGAGCCGATGACTGTTGCATCAGGACTGCGACTGCCTGAACTTAATGGGAATTAGGTATGTTATAGTGTACGAAACAAATATTTTCTATGTGTGTTGAATGTAACATCCATACTATCTGTTGATCAAACGACGTGGTTTTTAAGTCGATGAAGGTCATTTAGTTGAGACAATAGCTGAAATACAAATCGATGTTGTATTTCCAGTCCATGGTAATACTGAGGAGTCGAGGACCAGAAGTAAAGGCAACGCGAAAGTTAGCTCGTCAAGTGAGTTTCCATCTTTTTATTTGGGGATATCACAACCGTTTAACGAGGATGCCACTGAGTTTGGTGGTGGTTCGCAAAATCTGAATGACCTTGTTGAGCAACATCGTCAGTTGACGACCAAGGTTGAGGCATTATGGGATTCTCGGAGGCATCTAAGAATGAGAAAGTTGGCGAAGATTGCAAAACTACATGAAAAGGTACTAGAGTTGCAGCGGACAATACAACAATTGTGGGGGGGACCTTACGGAATCAGAGGTGCATGTATTAACGCATCAGATGCGCCATGAAACTGAAAAAAACATTCTTGAAGAGCAATTGGTCGAGGTTGTTGTCCATTCTGTAACGCAGTCAGTCGAGAAGAAGCATAAGCATAAAGATAGCATTGTTGGTATTTCTGAATTCTATCAAATGTAGCTAGCGGATAGGGATAACATAATCGTGCAGCAAGCGCAAGAGATTAGACGCCATGATGACTCGGTAATGGTCTAGCCGCCGCGATACGCTACGTGATCGAAGAGCTGGCCGACAACTCCTAATTCGCTCGTAAAAAATGTGAAGAAACGTGTGAGGACGCGAAGGATAAGGAAGGTCTCTATTCATGTGAATACTATCTCCGTCAAAAACAACGTCAATTGAAGAAGAAGAAAAAAAATCCTATCAGGGATATGATCATTTACACTGGTAAGCCCGCTGCATCTAATGCAGTTGTTGTTGAGCCTCATGTGTTGCCTCCCCAAGATGGTGTTGTGGCCTGTCTGTTGCTCCCCACTGATTGGGATAAGCTTGAGTTGATCCTACTACCCTATCTCTCTTTCACTCACGGTGTTTGTCCTCTCTGTAAGCCCCAACAACTCATTCTCTATCTCCAACTACAATGGTTCTCTCTCTCTCTCTCTCCATGACCCTCTTAGAGTTGCAATTCCACTGTATATATATATAGAACAAAATCCAACTTCCCTATCTTATTCTCTTAAATCCTAGGTCATTTTTATTCATTACCTCTTCTCGCAGGTCCGACTCTTGGGTAGATTTAAATAGACAGTAAGCATTTGCTTTCAATGCATAGTTTAATATCTACATTATTTGGAACTGATGGTGTTTTATTTGCAATATATGTTTTTAATAATTAGTAGTGTTCTTTAATTGTTAATTATTGTTGATATTCTAATAAAAAAAAAGTGTAGAATATTGTGCAAAAAGAAAAGATTATATTAAAAAAATAAAGATAATTTTTTGTTCAAGTTTTTTCACACCTGGTATCAAACATGTTATGAAATCTATAGTATTTACTTCCAATTTTATGTTTGTGTTTCAATTCAAATTTATTGTTTTTTAAAGTACGAATATATGATGTTGATGTGGGAAGATTTTCCGCCTATGGTTAGCGTTTAATAGAAGCCAGGAGGCCTCGTGGGCCTAATCATGCAATTGAAACAGCCCAAGAAAAAGGGCCCAATATTTGCTTCGGAATGGGCCAAGTTGGCTAACCAGTAACCACATGAGGGCGAGCTCGTGAAGAGCGGCCCAATGACCGAACAAGAACAGGCCCAATGAAATGGCCCAATCTTGTATATTGATAAATAAAGCCCAAATAGTGAGAGGCCATAAGGAATTAGTCCAACCCCACGATCCCATGCAAGAGTAATAACCGCAACAACCCAGTTTCCTATGCAACAAGATCTCTGGCACTATCCCAATCTTTTAGCAATAGATTGTGGGAAGATGATTTCACCAATAAATGGCATGCATAAGGAGGTCTATAAATGAGAGAAAATATTAACATTTTATTAACATCCATGCAAATACTTGAGCTTTCACCCTAAACAGACTAACTTATTCTCACGCAGGAGGTTTTTTGGCCGACACCTCACTGATGTTGCCCTTTGAGCTTATCGATTTTGCAAGTCATTAATTTACAGGTCGTGAAGGTCTTTGGTACTTTGCTAAAGATTTTTGGCAATATCAGATATCTAAACGGTAATTTGTGTTTTTCGATTTCAGAAGTCAATAATATTTTATAAACTAAACATTTAATATTTATTATTATTCGTTTTTAAATCAAATATATTATTTTCTTGATTTTTTTATGATTATAATTAAATTTAAAACAATGTCTTTAGGCACAGGTCATATCTCTCGCACATTACCAGATTCTGTTGTAGAAAACTACCAAAAACAAAGTTCATAGACAATGTCATGTCTCTAGCACGTCCAGATTCCATCAATGGAAAAAAAAAATGACAACTTAAAATTAAAGTCATATTTCGAGGTTTTAAAATCTAATGTTGATGAATCTATTGATTATGTACTTAGATCTTGCTCAAAGGCCTGGGTTATTTGGAATTCTTTTATGGACAGCGACACTCTAAGGCGAGAACGAGGCTTAGAGATATGAGATTGGATTTCAAAATACATAAAAGAGAGAAATGCTAGACCCTCTATTATGATTCTTTTTATGGCCATTTTATGGGAAATTTGGAAAGATAGAAACAAGGCTGTGATTGAGGGAATTGTCCAGGATCCTAAACTTATTGTTTTCCGTATTAATCGATTTGTTCGAGAGATGTAGGAAGCTTTCTATCCTAACCAAATGAAAAATGGTTTGTCTTTAGAATTTTCTTTTAATTGGGTTCCTCTTCCTGCATGGCTTTTCAAATTGAATACCGATGGTAGCGCTTTGGGAAATCTTGGGAATGGGGGGTATTGGAGGACTGATTAGGCAGACGGTTGGGACTGGGAAAGTTGGTTTCATTGGTCAGATCAATTCGTGTACATGTTTGGAAGCAAATATTAGGAGTATACATGCGGGTCTTTGCTTAGCGATTTTCGAGAGGAATTCCTAGAATCATTGTGGAACCCGACTCTGAGGAAGCAGTCGAGCTAATTCGAGGAGATTGCTCTGAGGCCATATCTATAGGAGTTGGATTTTAGAGTGCAAACAAATTATCGAGATGCATGATTTTATGATCCAAGTTACTCGAAGAATTAATAATAGATGTGCTGTGTTTTTTTTGGCAAAGCTAGGAATTGATTGTGGCTCAGAAGTCGGAAGCTCATTTCCTTGAGGACCCTCCAATAGAGATAGAAAATCTTTTGATTGCTGATATGAGGGTTGCGGCTCCTCTTTGTAGGCCATAGTTGTCTTATTTTTTGCCTTTGTACCAAAAAAAATGGAATAGACCAAAACTAATGGACAATATAAAAATACATTTAAATCTAATGAGTCAAAAGTGTAATTTACCCTATTTCTAAAGAAGTCAAATTCTTCGATTGTACAAAATTGAAGGAAAAAAAAAACAGCAAAATGATTGAAAGCTTTGATGCGATATACTTTTCTTTTTTTTTTAAGTTTAATTTAATATAAAATAAGAGAAATTACATCTTTTACTACACGACAAAAGACTATCATGTAACCTGTAAGATTCCCGACACCAATCAAAATACATAGTTTATCCAAAACCAACAAACCCGGGCAACAATTGGTTCTTGTTGTTTCGGCAATTTCTCTTTACATTAACTGCAAAGATCGCAGGATACCAACGTTGAGAGACGGCAAAATAATGACTAGTTCGTTTCCTCTCTCTAAACTCCTATAAAAATTCTTCTGTTGGAAAGATGAAGATTGTGATTCACAATGAATCTAATCTTTTTGGAAGATGAAGATGATGAAATCGCCATAGAAACGGCGATTTTGAAACCTATTCCGGACCTAAAATGATATTTAGTAGGTTAAATATCATTTTATCTTATAAATAGCATTTTACCCAACAGAAAAGCTTAACCAAATAAATTAACTATTAATATTTTTATTTTTATTTTGGTTAAACAACCATTTACATAGCGAGTTAAGATAAATGACATTAATATTGAAAAGACAAATTGATAGTTAAAAATTTCTACTATGATGGAATTACTCTCGGTCAGATAAAATTAAACATTAATTTTTGTGTGGCGAAAAGAAATGAAATTATTTATTTATCAAATTTATTATTTTATTTTTATATATTACAAAAATAAATTAAAAATTCAAACATCTATTTTCTTCTTTTTTATAAATTCTTTTAGTCTGGATTTCCTCTTAAATTGGGGAGCATATATATTATTTGAAAAATTGTGTATTTTTAGCCTAATTTTCCTTTTCTTCACATTTTTCTTAGGGTTAATAGTATTTTATCCCCTGTGATTTGGTCCATTTGTACGTTATCCCCATGTAGTTTAAACGTCGTCATTTACCCCCGTGGTCTTGGAGCTAAGTGCAAATCTAACATTTTATGTTAAACTTGACAAAATTGTTGCTCACGCGCCAGTTATGAAGCTGGGCATGTTTTTGGGTTGAATTATCCTAAAAATTCATAATTTTTAGGGTTAATAGCACTTTACCCTTTGTGATTTGGCCCATTTGTACTTTATTCCCCTAAGGTTTGAATTTCGTCACTTACTCCTCTGTGGTTTTGGATCTAAGTGTAAATCTAACATTTTCCGTCAAATTTAATAGAAGTGGTGTTCACGCGCCATTTATAAAGCTGTGCTGGATTTGGGCATGATTTCTCTCTAAACTACAGGGGTAAAGTGCAAAATAGGCCAAATCACAAGGGGGTAAAGTTCAAATGGGCTAAATCACAGGAGGATAAAATGCTATTAATCCAAGGGGTAAAATTGACATTTTAACATTTTTGTCGAGTTAGCATTACACTTGGGTCCACAAATCATAGGGTGGTAAGTGGCAACGTTTAAATCACAGGGGAATAAAGTGCAAATAGGTCAAACTCCAGGAAATAAAGTGTAATTAACCCTAATTTTTATGCTTATTTTACCCTTACTTATCCTCTTAACAAAAAATTGATCTTTCTAACACAATTTCTTATCCTTACTTCTCATATTTTTATTTTTCATGTATTTTTCAAGTGTTTATGGTGGTAATATTGAATGAATATCAAAAATAAAAATACAAATGTGATCAAATAACCAACTTAAAATTTATTCAAAGTGAGAGATTTTAATATTTTAAACAATTATATATTTTTTTTTTTTGTTATCGTAATTTTAGTTATGCTTATAACAATTAAATGAATAGATAATATTTGAAATAATGAAATATAAATTATTATTTTTTTGTCGGTTACTCTATCTCTATTATCCAAAAAATTAAAAATATACAATCATTTAATACATTTTAAAATGTACAATATCACGATAATACAACATCAAAAAATTCAAATCCACTAATTGAAAAAAAAAAATGCATTTATTAAAAAATTATAATTCACTTCTTCAATACATCATCAACAATAACAATTTAAACACTATACAAACAATATCAAAAAAGAAAAGAAAAAAGTCCAAAAAATGGGCAACAATATCACTTCAAACCCTGCAAAATCCATTAAATTTCTTGCCATCTCAGCTTCAATTTCTTTAATTTTCTATATGATGCCCATGGTGCCTCAAGTTTACACTGTCATGAGAGCAAATGGGAGAGATATTAGTTTCACAACATGGAATTGTTCCAAAGGAGACTATGCAACCACATATTAAAATCAACAAACCACAACATTGAAATGGTGGAAGTAGAGTTACCACTCAATGAGTTTGGCGAAGGTGAGCTCAGAGAGAGTGATCATAGAGTATAGAACCCATTAAGTCAGCCATTGAAATTTGGCTAGAAGGAAGAGTAAAACCTTCATTGAGAAGAAAAAGAATAATTAAAAAAAGAATCCAACTTAAAGAAGAGTAACCACAGGCCTGCAAAACCAACCAAAATCAGAATGTGCGAAATACTACAAGTATAACTAAGCACTAGCCCCACCATTTTGAAAAATAAAAATCTAAAAAAAAAAAAAAAAAAAGGGTGAGATTTGCATTATTTGCTTTAGAAAGATAGATGGATACCCCACTGGAACATCAAAATTCTTGGCCAACACCAGGGGAGAACATTGCCTGCACAAGCGAAACAAGAACACAACACAGAGGCAGCAAATCCAAACATAGAACAAAAATTGAAATGAACTGAAACAACCTAACAATTGAGTGGGCTTGATGGGATGACTATTAACATAGACTTTTAGGAATGGGTATTTATGGAATTTAATATTTGATTCCAATGAAATTCAATTCTATACTATTTCATTCCAATGGAACATTGGACAACCCAATATAAGAATTCAAATTGAAGGTGGAAAGACGATTTCATTCCAACTCGAACCAAACATGCCATTAGAGTTTATTTTGGAATTAAAATTGTCAAAATTTAAGATGATGGCAGAGAATGAACAACTTGGAGTTGCTTTAATGCAATTAGCTCCTCTGAAATTTGTTGTTCATTATGTTCATTAATATGTTTAGACACTGCAAGAACTAGCCACTTCCAGTTCCAGAGCTATAATTTCTAAAAAAGTAGAAAGAAAACAAATTCAATGTAAAAAAAAATGCCTAAACGCAGCCTCCATGTAGATTCATTAAATAAAAGCAAAAACAATAACAGAAAAACAAAGTAGAAAGTAGAGGAGGCCTCAGAGATTAAGTAAGATACTCATCAATCGATAATTTCAGATGGTACGGACAATTATTATACATCACAGGCCTCCAACATACACTTCTTTGATTCAAAATTCACATCAAACACAGAGAGAGAGAGAGAGAGAGAGAGAGAGAGCGAGCTCATGCCGTAGACCTAATTATCTGCCGTGACATCGTGTTGAAAGACAACTCTGTCATAGGGTACATATTTATACTTGGATTTTGGTTTCAAAACCCTAGCTAGTTTCCAAAGGTGTTGAAATTACTAATATATCCTCGCCCCTTCCCCTGGTGTATTAACAGTTCTCGTTTTGGGCCGATCCACACAATTGTTAGGCCCATCTAACAGTGCTCGTTCTGACAGGTTTATGCAGAAGTGGCCCAGATTAACTGTGGTAAGAAGTTAGAACTTAGAAAGAGGACACATGCGGCTGTATCATGTTTCTCATGGACAATATACGCTAGGCCCCGTTGGTTACTGTTTTGTTTCCTGATTTTTGGTTTTTTCCCTAAAATTTTAGGATTAATAGATTGGAGTTAAATACGTTTTTGTCCGGAGTAATTTGAAACTATTTCTTAAATTTCTTCAAAATTTGAAAAACAAAAAAAAATGTTGATTTCTGTTCATTCCCATAAACTATTTACATTATTATCCCACCGGCCAGTATACATTCAAAAGAAAATAAAAAAGAACAAATGTTGCAACCAAGTGTGTCTTTGGTTTTTGTTCTCATAAATTGAACGAAATAATTTCAGGACAATTAACATTACCAAACATGTTTTTATTTCCAGAATACTTCAGAACATAAACAAAATTTTTATCTCATCACATCCTAATTTACAGGAAGTAGAAACAAAAAAATAAAAACACTAACCAAACACCACCTAAAGGGCCTGTTTGTTAAAGCTTAAATTTTAAATGTCAAAATTTTTTAAGTGTTTAACTATAAGTGTTGAATTTATTAAATACTATTCAATTTTTTTTAATATTTTTAACTTGAAAAAAATTATTTTTGTACAATTTTTTGTTTCTAAAATAATTTTTATCACTTTATTTTTTTAAAATATTCTCTACCTATTTTTTTTTCTCAATTTAGTATTTTCTCTATTTATAATTTTTTTTATATAACTTTTCCAATAAGACTTTATACTATTGGTGTATGATGCTAGTTGTGATAATTAGATATTTTATGATATTAAGTACTTATATTATGTTTGGTATGCTGGAATGGAATGAAATGACAATAGGATTGAAATTATTATAGTATTGGAATTGAATAGTTACTATCATTCCCATATTTGGTGAGGGGACTAGTTGTGGTATTGAAAATGACCATTCCTATTCCAATATTTTGCGAGTGTTGAGAATAAATCATGAATGGAAATCATATATAATAATAAAGTCTCTACTTGAAAAACATATAATTTAAAAAAAAAATAGAGAATAATAAAAATTAAACTAAATGAGTTCCAAATAGTCAACATGGATACTTTCCCAACATACAAAATAAGTGAAATTAAAATGGAAAATAAAAGTCGCTAGTGGCAGTAGTCGAAATTGACTGAAGCTCTGTCATCGATGGTGGGAGTTGGAAACAGTGGCTCAAGGTCTATCCATGGAGGCGTCTCTAATTTTTTGTTGTGTTTTTATGCTTAAAAAGGAGTAAAAGCTAATCTCATGTAATTAGAATGGACTTGTTGATGTTGGATTTTGGACGACACTAGCAGTTTGGTCTGGTCACTGTTGATGGAGATGATATGCTTGTTTATCGGAATAGAGATGGAGAAGTCCGAGATAAGGAACTTCATCCATGCTTGGGTAGGGACGGAGAGGTCCAGGATCAGCCCTCCTAACCCGAGATGGGCAGATGTGGAGTGACTTGGGATAGGTCCCG
Organism: Eucommia ulmoides; assembly: GCA_016647705.1. Taxonomy (NCBI): domain Eukaryota; kingdom Viridiplantae; phylum Streptophyta; class Magnoliopsida; order Garryales; family Eucommiaceae; genus Eucommia; species Eucommia ulmoides. The sequence continues at coordinate 20,490 of JAENRU010000173.1, read as the reverse complement.
AACAAGAAAGCTACTCGGGAGTCTTCTAATCCGTGGAGAGGCCCCTGACCGAGAAGGGATGGGTATGAGTTAGAATGAGCTCAATTGCTTTATGGTCCGAGAAAAGATGAGCTGGAATAGACTCAGATGCCTTAGGACCTGAGATGAGATGGATCCGAGCTGAGATGAGGCAAAGCTGAGATGGGCAACACCCTATCACCTGTACAATAGACTTGCCGGGATGGACCCAGCGTGTCCACTCCGGCGTGAGAATCAACGCTCAGGAGGAAGATTTATAAATAAGCTATTGAGAAGTGGGAGCAAATTTGGTGTACCTTTAGGCATTGGTATGCCCTCTTATATATAGGCATGAAGTAGATTAGTTTAAGAGTTTTAGGTAACGATTAGTGTCCCTTCAAAGTCCCATCAATGTCCCATATCGGCATGTGGCCAATGACAGAGCTTGACAAACATCTTTCTGTCGGTCATAGACTTTTTAGCCCTTTTATGAAGGCCCGGCCCATGGCCGACATCTTTTCGTGCTTCCCTGAGATGGGGCATGTCTCCCCTGCCTTTCTCGGATAGCCGGAGACGGGAAGGTGAAGGTGTATGGAGTTTTCTGCCTTGCCTTTCCTGGATAGTCGGAGACGGGAATGGGGCATTATGAGGAGCTTCTTTCCTGCCCTTCTCGGATTGCCGGAGACGGAAAGGGGGGTGCTTTGAGGAGTTTCTTCCCAGCCTTTCCCGGGTTGCGGAGACTGGAGGGGGGCGTTTTGTTGAGGATCTTGAAGAGTTAATTTCTGAGACGGGCAGTGCCAGCCTGCAGAGAATGCCGAGATGGGGGAGGTTTCTCCATCTCGGTAGCGGCTCACCTGCTCTTTCTGGAGAGTGTTGTTGGTTGTCTTTGGAGTGGCTGGCATGGGCTAAGGTGTGCCCCTGTCCGGCACAATCTTCATGTCACACTCCTCCCGGGGCCCCATCACCCGAGGTCGGGCGTGACGTCGACTTGACGTTACCTGACCGATTAACAAAGATACATATATACATATATATACGCGTGCCGCTATACCTTTTTTTTTTTCAAAAATATATTTACTCACTTCAAAATTTAGGAATACACATGTCCCAAATATTCACAACAAAATCACAAAAAGAAAATTGAATCTTTCACGGTTCACACCTGTCCAGCTAACCATCCAAAACAACTCTACCTCCTGATTGTACCTAGTGCCAGTAGTGGACCTGTCTCTAGCTGCGATATCTGAAATCAAATATTTTATCGGTGTAATGTCTTAATAATATAAAAATATTTTATGGATCAAGCATAATTATCAAATGTCACTTTTCAAAATATAATATAATATAACCGCACACCAAGCCGGAATAAAATTCAACTGTCATAATTGCAATAAAATAATGTATTTAAATCAACCAATCTAACGTTTCGACATATAATAAAATATTGCACTCATATTTTTCTACTAGTCATAGGATCATTTCACCTCACGATCGGGAGTTACGACGGTACCGTAACCTATACAACTATGTCATCTAAGGTGGCTATCAGTGTCAAGGCCATTCAATATCCCCAATGGTAGGGGCAACCACCCACAGGATTTGCACTCCTGACAGGTCAACATATTCACCCTGCAGGACTTATCTGACATGTAACAACATATATCTACCCTGCAGGACTTGCCTGACAAGTAACAACATATATCCACATCTTGCAGGACATACCCTCTCGATGAGAAGACAACTATGGCGTAGTCAGATAATGAAAATCACTTTTTCACATTTAAACATTTACTTGATCCGCGTAACGTTATAAAATAATCAATTTTAATAAACTTTTTTTTTTCACATTTTAGTACGAAAATATAATTTGACAATTTACATAGAAGACAATACACTCACCTCGATTTTTGCGCTATTAAATACTTTATTGTCGTAATGTAGACATGGTTGGCATCGTCTGTGAACCTAACAACGATAGGGTCTAAGTTAATAATTTATTTAAAACGAACCTAAAATGCAATGCGTGGCCCTAAAATGCACACTTTTCCATTCTCAATTTTTTTTAATTATACAAAATTATTTAACGCCTAATTTCTTACGTTAATATTAACTGTAAGAAAATTATTACAGTAATGATTACCAAAAAAAATCGTGTTAATAATTTAATTCGTAGAAAAATATTAATCGACTGTTAAATTTTTTTTATTAGTCGACGAAATACTAGAAATTATTGTTTTAGTAAAATTTACAATTTTTATCTTAAATTGTATTCTACAAAAATTAGATTTATCTATACCTACTATATTTTTGACATACAATTACACATATATACATGTCCGTAAAGTTAGTCCCATAATTCAAACATGATAGTTATATTTTATTTTGACAGTATATATATACACACACACACATATAGAATAGGAGTGAGTTCACCGCCAACCTTTACCCTTTTTTTTTTTACCGCCTATTCAAGTCCATAATTTTTTTATTTTTTTATTTTTTATTTTTTATTTTTGTCCTTATTCACGATTTGCTCAGTTTTTTTGTTTTTTTTTTTGATCTTATCACAAAAAACAATATATTATTCTTATTTATTAATAATTTTTAGATATTACATATATGGCTTAGGACAATGTTATATATTTATTAAATTCCTAAAACTCTTAAAAGTAATTTTTAAAATGCAAATTAACCCCCACAATTTTTAAAAGTTAAAGTTAATATTAACATATTAACCCCTACGATTTTTAAAGTAGATATTAATTAGTGCAATACACCTCATTATTTTCTAAGTGTTCTAAACCGTAACTAAAAAAATTATGCATATGCAAAAGTCGGATCTTACAATCTTCTCCCCTAAAAGAAATTTTATCCCGAAATTTTAGTTACCTTGAATGAATAAATGTGAATATTTATTCCTCATTTCATATTGTCGCTTCCATGTCTGTTCTTCCATCGAGTAACTGCGCCATAACACTTTCATCAATGGAATCGTTTTCGTCCACGACACTTGATCTTTACAGTTCAGAATCTGGACTGGCTCCTCAACGTATGTCAAGTTTTCTTTCAATTCGATTGGTTGAGAAGTTAACACATGCGAAGGGTCTGACACATATTTTCTAAGTATCGATATGTGAAAAATATAGTGTAATCTAGACAATTCTAGCAGTAGAGCTAGTCAATAAGACGTCGTGCCAACCTGTTCTAAAATCTCGTATGGCCTGATATACCTCAGACTTAGTTTTCCTTTCTTCCCAAATCTTATTATGCCATTCCACGAGGATATATGCAAAAACACATGATCACCTACTTCAAATTCAAACTCACGCCTACGTTTGTTAGCATAACTCTTTTGCCAACTCAGAGCAGTCTTCAGTCTTTCCTAAATCACTTTCACTTTGTCCGCTGTTAGCTGAGCTATATCAGGTATCACCAACTTTCGTTCTCCAACTTCAGTGCAACAGACTGGAATTCTGCATCTTCTACCGTACAACGCTTTATATGGTACCATCTCGATTGTCGAATGGTAGCTATTGTTATAGGCAAATTCCATCAATGTCAAATAATCATCCCAGCTACCAGGAAATTCTAGAACACAACCCCTCAACATATCCTCCAACGTCTAAATTGTACACTCTGATTGGCTGCCAGTCTGAGGATGGAAAGTTATGCTGAATTTTAACTTGGTACCCATAGCCGCTTGAAGACTCGGCCAGAATTTTGAGGTAAATCTCGGATCCCTATCTGATACTATGGAAATGAGTACACCATGCAATCTGACAATCTCGTCAATATACAGTTTTGTATACTTATCCGGGGAGTACGTGATTTTCAAGGCCAAAAAATGAGTAGACTTGGTAAACCTATCAATAATTACCCAAATGGAGTTATGTTCGTTTTGAGTGCGGGGTAATCCTGAAATAAAATCAATCGTGATATGTTCCTATTTCCACTTTGAGATAGGTACAGGCTACAATAACCCACCTGGACGTTGGTTCTCAATCTTGACTTGCTGAAAAACGAAACACTTGGCAACAAATTCTGCAATTTCTCATTTCATTCCATTCCACCAATAGTGTTCTCGTAAATCCCAATACATTATGGCACTGCCTCGGTGCATTGCATAGGCTGAGCTATGCGCTTCTTCTATAATATCTTTCTTTAGATCGGCATTATTAGGAACACACAATCTATTTCCAAATGTCAAAACTTCATCATTATCTCTAACGCGATAGTCAACTCTTTGACCATTTTTCACTTCATCTCTGATCTTCCCCAATTGGACATCCAACTTCTACATTTTTATAATACGTTTGATTAACGTTGGCCTTTCTAGGATGATAATGGATAGTGCAGTCATAATCCTTGATCAACACTATCTAACATCTCTGTCTCAGATTTAATTCTTTCTGAGTAAACAAATATTTCAAACTCTGATGGTCAGTGTCTATCTCACATGTCTCACCATACAGATAATGTATCCAGAGTTTCAAGGCAAACAAAATCGCCGCCAACTCCAAATCATGTGTCGGTTAGTTACGTTCATGATTCTTTAATTATCGAGAAGTATATGCAATCACGTGACCATGTTGCATTAGTACACACCCTGGACATGTCAGATTGTCTAGTCAGTAGTGGACCATGAGATAGGGTATCGATAGGTCAGTTCGGCACTTGAGTGGTAGTTATTTTATTAGATTAAATAACATATTTTCGTCATGCACTATCGTTTGCCTTGTTGGCCCTATTACTTATTAAATTTGTTTTCAAATCTTGACTATGGAGCGTGAAAATGAAAGTACTAGGAGTATTGGATCCTAGAGAAAAAGATATAAGATGCAAGAAGGCTTGGATGCCGTTAAGCGAATTTTACAGGCTGCTGCTCAACTGACAGAGCAGTAGGCAAAGATGATGGAATGTTAAAAGGCCCAAACTGAAACAATCACTTCTTAGGCTGTATTCCTGAAGAGATTCAAGGAATTGGACCTCCCGACTTTTACGGGAACTGTGGGCCCTACTGATACTGAAAATTGGTTGAGGAGCGTAGGGCACGTATTTGAGGCAATGAGAATTATCGATGACAGTCGAGTTCCTCTCGCTACCTTCTAGTTGAAAGGAGAGGCCGAACATTGGTGGAAGGAAATGAAGAGGTTAATTTCAGTTCCTGGTGAGAAGATTTCTTGGGATCTATTTGTTACGGTATTTAATGAAAAATATTTCGTTAAATCCTATCGGTTCCAGATGGAGGATGAGTTCATATCACTAAAATAGGAGAAGATGACCGTTCTACAGTATGAAATCAAATTCGATACCCTGTCTTGATTTGCTCCTGATTTGGTAAAAGTTGAAGAAGCAAGATGTAGAGGATTCCAGAAAAGACTCGATCTAGAAATATGTTCCAGGCATACGGGCAAGCAGGTCAAAAATTATGCGGAATTGGTAAACACGACAAATTTAATAGAAAATTATGTACAGGAAGCCACCGAGAACTACGAGCAGTACAAAAAGAGTATATTCGAGTCACCTAATAACTATCCAGGTGGCACTTTTTGAGGAGCTATAGCTCGACCTCCATTTGTTTGGGCCCCAATAATCGACCAGTCAGTTAGGAGCTGAGATCCACGACAATCATACTCTGGGCGATAGTAGAATATATCCGGACAGAGTGTCGACTAGCAAAGAAGTATGCTATTTTATTATATACAAGTGAGTTGACCAATTAAGTTAAATTCGGTTGTTCTGTTATGGTGATATTTTTGTTGAGGTTTGGATACCGCCCATGGTAGCTATATTTTATTACAAAGTGGATTTTAATAAAAATAAACACTTGATTCATAAATGGTTTTTGTATTATGAAGACAGTGCACTGGTAAAATATTTAGGTAGGTATTAGTCAACTGGTAATGCTAGGTAGGGTTAAAATGTGGTACAGCTGTTATGAATGTTGGAATATTTTTTTTGTTAGTTATTTAATCTGAATATGTATAATTCAGTATTATCCTGATTTTGATGAGAGGTTGTTTGCATAATTTTTATATCTAGTTACAATATTTTTATACATGCATATGAGTATTGAACGCGTTTTGATACATGTTCATGTGACAAAACAATTTATTATCATTAGGTGTAATGTTCTGGTAGGAATTTATGTCATACAAATTAGAGGATTAAACGATGTTTTTTCATTTATTAATAAAAATAAAAAAATTGGTTGTTTACCCTTATTGGAAGCTTGTGGTGATATTTTTGTAAACCTATGAAAAGTTAAATTAGAATTCATTTTATTATAATCAAAGTGCGCAGCGGAAGGATTTAGAAACATAGGATTCTAGAACATGATTAATAAAAACCCTGTGATTTTGAGCTATTCCTAAAAACGAAATTTCGAGAAAGAAATTTATTTAAGGGAGGTAGATTGTAATACCCCATAAATTTATATTTAAAAAAAAATTATTTTATATAGATTTAATATTTTTAGAGACGGTTTTGTAAATTTGTGGTATAAATATATACTTTGTAATTTTTAGAGTTAAATGTTAAATTTAAATTTTTTTAGAAATATTATTTTACATAAGTTAATATTTTTAGGATTATTTTGCAAATCTATTGTATAATTAATATTTGATAATTCTTGGGAATTGAATGTTAATTTAAATTGATCTTAAAAGTTTTGAAACTCTTATATATTATTTAAAATATACTTTTAAGAGCTCTGGAATATAATTAATATTTGCTTTATTTTAAAAGGGAGTATTGTGTAAATAAATAAATAAATTGTTGAATTTGTTTCCTTCGTGCCCAAGGAAACAAATACAACCATGAGTTATATATATATATATGAATTACATATGTTATACAGGTGTATATGTTTAATAATAATAAGAAGAAGAAGAAGAAGAAACTGTCTTGATCATCAACCTGTCTCTCTATATATATGAACTAAAACAATTAAAGAACTTTTGGGGGCATTATTATATACATACAAACGAGAAAAAAAAAATTACCATGATCCATATTGAATGGTTTTTAGCAATAAAATTATTCTGATTCGGATTCCAACTTTGAATTTCAGGTAGAATTTCTAATTCTTTTAATATATGTATTTAATTTTTCTATTGTGTGATTTATACTATTATTGTTGTTGAATTTTACATGTTAATTTTTACGAAATAATTATGGTTATATGAAGATTATGTGAAAATTATGCCTAAGTGTTTTATTTGTGTATTAATTAAATGCATGTATTAGCGGTGTTGGAGTTCTACTGAGCGTTGATTCACAACCCCACAATTTGATTGCAGGGCCGGCGAGAGAAAAACGACGACATGAATTTTAGTTGAATTTCTATTTAAAATTGTAATAGTTGTATTTATTATTCACCATCATAAATTTGATTCGATAAATTGATAAATTATAAATTCGATAATTATAATTATTGCCGTCGGATTGTAAATTAAAATATTTTTATAAAATAAAATAGTGGAAAGTATCGTTAAATAAATTTAGGTCTCAGACTTCATACTTGATATTTATAATTATAATAATCAATTGATAAGCATGATAAGTCACTAGAAACTATAACTCTTTAATTACTGTTTGGCAATTGGCATAATTATTTCATCGACAATAATAAATAATAGTTATTTATTATTTACCGTTCATTATTGGCATGTCAATAATTGACTTTTACTCTTCTATTTGTAAAAGTCGTATTTATTATTTACCGTTGTAATCGGTGAACTCAACAAATTATAATTTTGTTCATAAATAATATTTGATATAAATGAATAATATTTGGAATATTTAATATTAGAGGGGTGAAATTATAACGTACAACAAAATATTGACATTATCCCATAAAGACCAATATGGCTAATGTATTGATGATATTACCGAACATTATCTGTAAATAATAGTTGTAATTATGAGTAAACTTTGAATAAAGCATAGTCATAAAACAGTGAACAAACAAAGTTAAAGCTAGTGATATTATTAGATAATTATCAATTTAAACTAATAATTGTAAAATCTATGGTATAAAGTTATACAAATATTAACAGTTAAATTGTTAATGTTATATTAATAGTTTATAATCTTATTAATTAAAATAATTAATATTGGATTAGTTATTATATTAGAATTTCCATTTGTAAGAATTGTAGTTAATATCTACCGTTGAAAAAATTGATCCGATAAATTTAATATAATTACTGTCGTCGTATTGAAAAGAAAAAAAAAAAAAAAAAAAGAGTTAAATCTTTGAATTCGATAACTATAATTGTTTCAATAAAATATTGGGTAGTAAATTTTAGTGTTAATTTTCCGATGGGAGAAACCGTGTAGCGGCCTTGGGAAACCAGGTCGTTACACTTCACACTTAACCTTTGGTAGAAGTTGATTTTGGTGGAGAGTTGTGGACACGTGACAGTCTTCCATTAGTTGCATGGGAGTGACGATTTTTACACTCATCCGAACTAATACCAAATTTTTATGTTGAACTCGTGGGAGTACATTCTTTTTCTTTCTTTTTGTATTGGTGTATTGTTTTGTTAGATATGTTGTTTAGCTATTGTGTATAGTTTTGGTGTGTAACTTGTTTTTTTTTGGGTTGCTAGTTTGGGCTAAAAGAACAATCGGTGCTAGGATGTTGGCACTGATTGGGATTGACTATTGGGTCCTTGTCTGTCGATGATTGGTGTATTTTGTGTGTTTGGGGTCTTACAGGCCACACAATAAGTAGTTATCGTGTAGTAAAGAAGACTCTCTCCCATATTTTATATATAATATTTGTCTATCGAAAAAAAAAATAGATTGACTAGGGTTTTCCTAGTAGGATTAGGGTTTATTTTTCCTAGTAGGTAGTATACCATTATTAACATTTCCCCCCAAACTTAAGTCGGTATATCAGATCTAAAGTTTATGTCTGATTTACAAATTCAAGTTCATATTTGATTTAACATCTTGAGTTTGAGGAGGGTTAATATATCCATATGGGCTTTGGCGCACTAGGTAATCACTAACTATATATAGACATTTGTTAAATATCTATAATATTGTACATTTCACATATATCAATACAATTGTATTATGACAAATAGAACACTCTGTATAGCATTTATTCGAAAACAACCCCTTCTTTTTATTTATTCGAAAACAACCCCTTCTTTTTATTTATTCTCATCTTGTTAATTATTCGGACAAGATAAAGTAAAATTGCAATAGATCCAACAAGCTATAAGTGGATTCTTGCGGTGGACTTAAGCTACTTCAAAAGTGTTGGGAAAGATGACAAGATAATTTTGTCGGTCCCAGAACATTTTCCCAAATCAAAATAGAACAGAAATAACACAACAGATTTTAGCGTGGAAAACCCTTCTCAGTTGAAAGTAAAAAACCACAGGACCCGTAGGCCGCTTAAATCTTCCACTATAACAAATAATGAGATTACAAACCTCACACTTTGTGAATCACTCAAACAATATACAAAAATATTGTCTTCAATTTGTGAGTAAAAACTTCACAAATTGACACTCACTAATATCTTCTCACAAATGGGATTTCTCTCTCTAACTCTTTGCGTATTTTCTTTGCAGAGAAGTTATGTTTGTCTTTGGCTCACATCCTCTATTTATAGAGGAGGATTTGAGCTTCTTGACAGTCTGAACAGAAGAAAAACTTTCAGCAACAGGTAGGTACCGATTTCTCCTTTTTCTTCATTTTGGTGAGCTACTTATCATCTTTCTTTTTCATTTTGTTTTCTTGTGCTTTATTCAACAAATTTCTTTAGCCTCAAATGGGTAGGTGGGAGGTAGGCCACCTTGTTGAAAAATCACCCCCAAATGGGAGTGATTTACCTAACAAATCTCCCCTTCACGACCAATTTAGGGTTGAAGTCAAGCCTGCAACTTCCTTGCAAACTTCGAGCTTCTCTCTAGGTAGAGCTTTTGTCATCATGTCGGCCCCGTTATTATTGGTGTGGATCTTCTCAAGCTGTAGCAACTTGTTTTCTAACACATCACGAATCCAGTGATATCTCACGTCAATGTGTTTAGACTTCGAGTGAAAAGTCGGGTTCTTGCTGAGGTGAATAGCACTCTGATTATCGCAGTGGAGTGTATACTTCTCTTGATTCTGACCCAACTCTTGTAGAAACTTCTTCATCCAGACGATCTCCTTACATCCTTCCGTGATTGCGATGTATTCTGCTTCTGTGGTAGATAAGGCAACACACTTTTGTAATTGTGATTGCCACGAAACAGCTCCTCCTGCAAATGTTATCAAGTTTCCGGATATGGATTTTCTCGAATCCACATCGCCAGCCATATCTGCATCTGTATGTCCTTCCAATACAGGCTTACCATTTTCAAAACATAAACAATGACTGGATGTCCCCCTGAGATACCTGAGTACCCATTTTACTGCTTCCCAATGTTCCTTTCCAGGATTTGAAAGGAAACGGCTCACTACACCGACTGCGTGAGCGATGTCTGGTCTGGTGCATACCATGACATACATTAAACTGCCAACCGCCGATGCATAAGGCACCCTATCCATTTCTGATTTTTCTTCCTTACTTGAAGGATATTGTCTCGCACTAAGCTTGAAATGGCTTGCAAGTGGAGAACTAACAACTTTAGCTTTACTCATGTTGAATCTTTCAAGAACCTTTTCAACATAGTGTTCTTGAGATAGCCAGATTCTACGATTCTGCCTGTTACGGGTAATCGTCATGCCAAGAATCTGTTTTGCTGCTCCTAAGTCCTTTATTGCAAAGGACCTGCTCAACTCTTGCTTCAACTTGTTAATTTTGGCAATGTCACGGCCTATAATTAACATGTCATCAACATAGAGTAAAAGAATGATAAAGTCACCATCAGAAAATTTCTTGATGAAGACGCAGTGATCTGCCATTGTTCGGTTATACTCATTTTTCTCCATAAATGAGTCAAATTTTTTATACCACTGCCTTGGTGCCTGTTTCAGACCATACAAGATTTTCTTCAGTCTGCACACCAGTTTCTCTTTTCCTTTGACTAGGAAACCTTCGGGCTGTTCAATGTAAATTTCCTCGTTAAGATCACCATGTAAAAATGCAGTTTTTACATCAAGTTGTTCAACCTCTAGATTAAGACTGGCTGTAAGGCCAAGAACAACTCGGATTGAAGACATTTTCACCACGGGTGAAAATATTTCATCAAAATCAACACCTTTCTTTTGCCCGAATCCTTTCACAACCAATCTTGCTTTGTAGCGTGGTTGTGAGCTATGTTCTTCATTTTTAATCCTGTACACCCACTTGTTCTTGAGAGTTTTTCTACCCTGTGGTAGTTTTACCAAATCAAATGTGCGGTTCTCATACAAGGATTTCATCTCTTCTTGCATGGCTTTTAACCACTCGCCCTTATGTTGATCTGCAACAGCTTCTTCATACCTCTCAGGTTCTCCCCCTTCAGTAAGCATTACATACTCATGAGGAGAATATCTGCGACTCAATTGTCGCTCTCGGGTAGATCTTCTCAGTTCTTGTTGGACTTGTTCCGGAATCGATTCTGGTTCCAAACTGCTAACTGGTGGAGTTGCATCATCAGGATCTGGTACTGCTCCCTCATCACCAAAATTTGTTGGTGAAGAGCTAGGACTGAGATCTACTGGAAATTCATCTGATTGTGACTTTTTTGGTTTCTCAAAGTCTCCAGCTATCTTATCTTCAAGAAACACCACGTCTCTACTTCTGACGATCCTTTTGCTGACAGGATCCCAGAGTCTGTAGCCGAACTCTTCATGGGCATATCCCACAATGATGCATTGCTTTGCCTTTCCATCCAGCTTGGACTTCTCATCTTTTGGTATTTGAACAAGCGCTCTGCAGCCAAACACTTTCAGGTGTTTGTACGAAATGTCTTTCCCCGTCCAGACTCTTTCTGGAACATCATAGTTCAGTGGAACTGATGGAGACATGTTGATTAAATCAACTGCTGTCCTCATTACCTCCCCCCAAAAGGAGTTTGGCAGCTTTGCATCTGAGAGCATACATCTGACTTTTTCACAGATGGTTCTGTTCATCCTCTCTACGATACCATTATGCTGAGGTGTCTTTGGTACTGACTTTTCAAGCCTAATGCCAAATTTCCTGCAGTAGTCTTCGAATGGTCCACGGTATTCGCCTCCGTTGTCTGCACGTACACATTTCAAATATCTGCCAGTTTTTCTCTCAACTTTTACATGAAATTGCCTGAAAATTTCCACCACTTGATCTTTGGTTCTTAAGGAAAAGGCCCACACTTTTCTAGAGTGGTCGTCAATGAAAGTCACGAAGTAAAGAGCACCTCCCAATGACTTATGACTCATTGAGCAGACATCTGTATGTATCAGATCTAGAATATTCTTCTTTCAAGATAGTGGATGAGTTTGAAATGTAACTCTGTGTTGCTTTCCCATAACACAATCAACACAGGTTTGCAAGGGTGTGCCTTTCATTCCTGGCAAGAGCTCTTTCTTGGAAAAGATTTGAAGACCTTTCTCACTCATGTGTCCGAGCCGCTTATGCCCTAGCTCGGTGGGGACTTTTGTCCTGGTCGTATTTACCTCTCTTCTGCATAACTTGGCTTCCATGACATGGGGAGAGGTGTCATTTTTGCCTTTTACTATCATCAAATTACCTTTGGTAAGTTTCCATCTACCTTCACTAAAGTAATTGTTGTAGCCCTCGTCGTCAAGCTTCCCGATAGAGATTAAGTTGAGACGAATATCAGGGACATGTCTCACGTCTTTCAAAAGTAGCTTGCATCCGATATTGGTTTCGAGAAAAACATTGTCGATACCAACAATTTCAGATGCACCATCATTTTTCATTTTCACACGTCCGAATTCTCCTTGAGTGTAAGATGAGAAGAAATCTAGTCGTGGCGTGACATGGAAGAAGGCGTCTGAGTCAACAACCCAGGTTGAATCTTGGAATAAAATATTGACATAGTTATCATATCAAACAATAACAACTTCATTAATGATAATAGCGGTGTCATTTGTTCAGGTTTCGACTTCCTGATTTTGGGATTGCTCCGCCTTCAACTTCCGACAATCTCAAATGAAATGTCCGGATTTACCACAGTGATAGCACTTCTTGTCAGATCTAAATTTGGATTTAGATCGTCCTCTTTCTTGACCGTGGGGATTTCGACTTCTGTTTCTCCCACGCCTCTCTTCCCTGCCTTACTTTTCTGAGACAAGCGCTTCAGACTCAGGAGTGTATCCTTCGTCTTTTCGTCTGGACTCTTTGTTCAACATTCTGTCTTTGACCATATCCATAGTAAGCTTTCCATCTGGAGCAGAGTTGCTAACCGACACGACTAATGTGTCCCAATTCTTCGGTAGAGAACTCAATATCAGCAACGCTTGTAACTTGTCATCTACGGTCATTTTCATAGAATTGAGTTGATTAATAATGCCTTGGAACTCGCTCATATGTTCCGATACACTGCTTCCATCTTTGTACTTCAGATTGACTAATCATCGCATCATATTTGCTTTATTCTGTGCAGTTGTCCTCGCATACATTTTCTCCAACTTTCGCCAAAGAACATAAGCATCATGTTTATTAGAAATTTTTTGAAAAATGCTCTTGTCAATCCATTGCCGGATTTGGGCAGCACATTTCTGGTTCTGCACAGTCCAATCAGCGTCTAATGAGGTTGTCGATGTGCTCGTGTTTGAAGTTGTTGTTGTTTCGCCGGTTCTGTCATCTATTGTAGATGCCACCTCCTGTGTCGGCATTACAATGGGCTTCCACAGATCTTTTATGTACAAAAGATCATCCATCTTCGGCTTCCAAATTGCATAGTTAAATGCAGTTAATTTGATCATGTTGCCTGTGCTCTCCTCCATCTCGATCACAAGTCTGAATCAGAAGGTTTCACTGGGTATGGTACTTTGCTGCCGATGAATAGTACTGCGTACAGTACTATGTGAATAGTACCCGTATGTATGAATAGTGCCGTATGAACAGTACCATATAGATACCGTATATACACCACATACGTCTCGTATAAATACTGTAAATAATATCGTATGAACAGCATCATATATGCACCGTATACGTCCCGTATAAATACTGTGAATAGTGTCGTATACATACGTATGTATGTACAGTGTACATCTATACGTATATACTAGTGTAGTATACTACGTATATAATCTTCTCATCTATTGGGCTCCTCGCTTTCATACCACTTTGTTGGGAAAGATGACAAGATAATTTTGTCGGTCCCAGAACATTTTCCCAAACCAAAATAGAACAGAAATAACACAGTAGATTTTAGCGTGGAAAACCCTCCTCAATTGAAGGTAAAAAACCACGGAACCCGTAGGCCGCTTAAATCTTCCACTATAACAAATAATGGGATTACAAACCTCACACTTTGTGGATCACTCAAACAATATACAAAAATATTGTCTTCAATTTGTGGGTAAAAACTTCACAAATTGACACTCACTAATATCTTCTCACAAATGGGGTTTCTCTCTCTAACTCTCTGCGTATTTTCTTTGCAAAGAAGTTAGCTTCTTGACAGTCTGAACAGAAGAAAAACTTTCAGCAACAGGTAGGCACCGATTTCTCCTTTTTCTTCATTTTGGTGAGTTACTTATCATCTTCCTTTTTCATTTTGTTTTCTTGTGCTTTATTCAACAAATTTCTTTAGTCTCAAATGGGTAGGTGGGAGGTAGGCCACCTTGTTGAAAAATCACCCCCAAATGGGAGTGATTTACCCAACAAAAAGTAATCCATGTGGCCTCAGTTACTTATGACTCGCGAGTTTTACTACACTTCAGGACTACAAATACTTGGTTGGAATTAGGGGAGAGTACAAAGAAGAGTAAGAGAACGTTGAGAAAGATACATAAGAGTGAGATCTAGTAGAGAAAATGTCACTGCCTAGCGTTTTTGCCCTCAAGTCATGCTACAATGGCAAGTACTTGAACTATGTCAACGATAAGAATCAGAATGTACATGGGCTTCTCCGATTTTCCGGAGAGTGCGTCCTGAGCCCGTACGACAAGTTCGAAGTGGAGCCGGCCAAGAGCGGGAATGGACGGGTCCACATCAAATGCTCCTACAACAACAAGTATTGGGTTAGGCGTTCCCCCACCCAGTGGTGGATCGTGGCACTAGCCGACGAACCAAATGAAGATGAATGCCAATGGACATGCACGCTATTCAAGCCTATCTTCATAAACGAGACAACACTTCGCTTTCGCCATGTGCAGCTCGGGCACTACGCATGCTTGTGGAGGTGTGGTGGCGAGTATGATTCAGGCTTATTAGCAGGATCAAATGAGATTGACAAGGACATATGTGATGTCCTCACAATCATCAAATAAGGATCAAATAGCTTATCGGGAAAAAAAAAATAAGGATCAATGTGATCTTGTGATAATGATCATAAAATAATACTGTATTGTCTACGACAATAAAATCATGTTTACGTCTAGTTTATTTGGTGCGTATGTTTCTGTGTTTTCGGTGGGATTTCATCCCTGATTAATAAAATTTCATCTTCAAATGATAATGAAATGTATTTCTCTTTTATTGTTGGGCTTCTTCGATATGTATTCCTTCATTATGTTTGATTTCTTTCCTACTTAATTCTTTTTTAAGAGTTGCTGGGTATTTTCCTGGTTAACTTGGTATGTTTTTGAACAAAGATAAGAAGGTTTCAATTAACAGATCATATTCGAAAAGAAAATTGACCTCCATGGATATTCTTCACATCAAACAAAACTTACTCTTCAAGATGCAAGATGGAAATGAAATTATTTTTGAATCTTCAATCTAATCATATATTGTATCTAATGGTAGGCGAAGACTGAAAAGATATTATGACACTGGAAATTGCAATGCTAATTTTGAATTAAATTTGCTGTAAATTTCAATATCAATTTTTTCTAGGTCTCTTGTCACCTATATACTCGTTCAACCATGTCTTTCTAAGTGTCACGACATGAACTAAACTAAACCCATCCATCCGTTCATGTCCAAACTAAACTACTAGCTGCATCTATTCAGCTTCCAGTGGGTAGAGGGAGCCTTACTAATTCACAAGGAATATGAACACTCAGAGAACGCTCTTATTGATAACTTCTCTCCCCTCCACCTCCACCTCCACCTCCCCCTCCCTCTCCCTCCCCCCAAAGATGGAGGCAGATCCATAAGAAAAAATACACTAGCACCCGGACAATGAAAAAACGGAACTAACCTGACTAATAGAAATAAGGTGCCATTATAAAGACTACAAGTTTTATTGGCCAGGACTACGTAATTTCATGCCAATCGGACCATATTTGAATATTTTGGACACCTAACCTGTTTTTAACTTTTTCAAGTGTTTAAATTCTATTTATAGTTGTAATTGCTCCTATATGTTTTTTCTGCTACAAAATCATTCTATTTTTTGTAGATGTAAAATCATTTTATATTTTTTTTTAACAATTGATTTAATATGTTGTTTAATATTTTAATCATCTAAAAATCTGGATTTGAAATCTTAAACAAATCTCAGTAAATTTGAAATTATTCTTAAATGATTTCACTTAGTAATATGATTAAGCTGATTTAATTTGTGTCGGTTCTTATTAAAAATTCCCTTTAAACCATGATCTATTAATAAGAATTATATTTGTAACAAAATCAATTTTTTGTACCATTTTTCTGTTTTCACACCCATTTTATTATTTTCACTCCCCATAAAAAAGACTAAAAAGATAAGCATGCACTTAATGAGGATCTGTTTGTGCTGTTAAGGTCTACGCATGCTTCGTCGCGGAGGATTACTCCTCCGTAGGTCTCAAATGATCTTTGATGATCTTCTTTTTCTTCAATTCGCTATGAATATTACAATGATGACTTCCATGGTAATGTCCACGGAAGATTATCGAGCGACGCCCTAAAAAAACCTAATCCGGTACTTGGAGAACAAAGGATGAAGAGAAATCGAATGGAACCATGTTTTGATTTTTTAATGGTCGATTATTTTTTCCAATTCAGATTTATTTTATTTATTTTTTCTTTGATGTGTATTTATTTTGAATTGTCTTTTGCTTGGAGAACATGGAATGAAGAGAAACCGAATGAAACTATTTTATTATTTTTGAATTACTAATTATTTTGTTGCGTGTGTAAAATGTGGTCTTGAAGTAATGAGATTTGGATAGGTTATAAGTATTTTTTTGTTTTGATTTTGTTTCACTTTAACTCATGTTTAATTGTGGTATTATTTTGAGAACATCTATGCCATTGGATACTAATTGTGTTTTTGTAATATACATTGTTACTTTGTGGTGGTATTTAAATGTTAACAATTATTGACGTTTTAATAAAAGATAAAAAAAATTTAAGACTAATTTTTCTTACACGTACCTTCATGCATGGGTTAATATACGCTAGTTTCTTCAAAAATAAAATAAAAATAGCACCATAACCATACTATTGATTTTATATGAGGCCAAACCATGTGATATTATCTAAAAAGCTTATTCAAACAACATATCAAAAACCCTATTCACAATCAACTGACACAATCCTCCCGTAAATAAAAATAAAAAATAAAAATTGCATCCTTGTAGTCATTAATTAATAGACTTTCCTACGAAATGCCATACACATGGTATCTTTTCTATACAATAATTAATATACATTCCTAGGAAAGGCCATACACATGGTCTCTCTTTTTCTATACAATTTACACTTGACATGGCAAGATTATCTCGGAATAAATTATAACAAAATAGAAAGCTCAGTCCATGTGGGCTTAAGCTACTTAAATAATAATCCATGTGGCCGTATTTAGTTATGATTAGCAATTTTTACTACACTTTTGGCCTATAAATAGTGTGATTGGAGTTGGGGGAGAGCACAGAAAGGTAGAACAACATTGAGAAAGATACACGAGTGAAAGGAGAAAAAATGTCACTGCCAAACGTTTTTGCCCTCAAGTCAAGCTACAACGACAAGTACTTGAACTATGTGGACGATGAGAATCAGGATGTTAATGGGCTTCTTTGATTTTCTGGAGACAAGATCCTGAGCCCGTACGCCAACTTCGAACTGGAGCCTGCTAAGAGTGGGAATGGACGGGTCCACGTCAAATGCTCATACAACAACAAGTATTGGGTTAGGCGTTCGCCCACCCAGTGGTGGATCGTGGCACTGGCGGACAAACCGAATGAAGATGAATCCCAATGGACATGTACACTATTCAAGCCCATCTTCATAAACAAGACAACGCTTTGCTTTCTTCATGTGCAGTTGGGGCAATACGCGTGCTTGTGGAGGATTGGTGGCGAGTACGATTCGGGTTTATATGCAGGATCAAAAGATGTTGACAAGGACATATGTGATGTCCTCACAATCATCGAATAAGGATTGGTGCGACCATGTGACAATGATCATCGAATAATACTCTATTGTCTATGACAGTAAAATCATCTTTATTTTGATGTGTATGTTTCTGTCTTTCCGGTGGGGTTTCATCCCTGGTTAATAAAATGTAATCTTCAAATTATAATGAAATGTATTTCCTTTTTATTGTCGGGCTTCTTTATTATGTTTGATTTATTTGCTACCTAATTCTTTATCAAGAGTTGCTTAGGTATTTGTCTTGTTAACTTGGTATGTTTTTAACAAAGATTAAGAAGCTTTCTATTAATAGATCATACTCCAAAAGAAAATAGACCTCCTTGGATATTCTCCACATGAGAAGATCAAACAAAGGATTAGATATAGACCCATAAAATGTCATTTCTCACCTAAAGGATTATATATATATATAACACAAGAACCGCATTCCTCACAAGCAACAATACTAAAAATTACATAGTTAAAACTTAAAAGAGTACATTCATCACCATTAAAATTTAGAACAAATATTTAGCACAATACATGGCACATAAAAAATTCAGAGGAAAATTAAAAATCTGTAACAATAACATATATTCTCACTAACGCACCCTGAATTTTTCTAGACGAACCAAATGGAATAAAATATATCTTTAATTAAATCTCATAACATATGTCAAATTACTTAAACAAGTAAGTTTTTTTTTTTTTTTTTTTAAATCCTGAAACAGCGTGCAAAAGAAATTGTGAATAAAAAAATCATCTCATTCTTCAAAAAAAAAAAAAAAAAAGGCCTAAAGTAATGAGATCCCATCCCAAACCAAAAAAAGATACAGCCGGTATTTATCTAATTGTTAGTGAGATCCCCTCTTCAACTTTTGTTAAGCTTGTTTTGTGTTTTTTTTTTTTCGTCTGATTCTTCTTCTTCAATCAATCGTTCATTTCCTCTCCATCTCCATCGTCTTCTTCGTTTGCTTCAATCCGTCATCTTCGTTTGCGTCTTCTCCATCCTCCATCGTCCTTCTCCATCATCTTCGTCGTCGTCTTCTCCATCCTCCATCGCATTCGTCATCCTCGAACCGCTGCTAGAGATGAAATCGAAGCGAAGACAAGGATTAGGGTTTAGAATCAGGATTCAATTTCTTCTCAAAATTAGGGTTCGAATTAGGGTTTGATTTCATCATTTGGTTTGAATTAGGGTTCGATTTCGTCATTTTGGTTTTGAATTAGGGTTCGATTTCATCAAAACTGGGGTTCGAATTAGGGTTTGATTTTGGGTTCAATTTCTTGATGATTTCTTCATTTTGGTTTAGGATATATTCTTCGTTCTTGATTTTGGGTTCATTTTCTTGATGATTTCTTGAATTTCGTTTAGGGTGTGTTCTTCGTTCTTGATTTTTTATTCGATTTTTTGATGATTTCTTGATTGTGGTTTAGGGTTCGATTGCTTAATAATTTCTTGATTATGGTTTATGATTTGTTCTGGATTTCTAGGATAATATCTTTACCAAACGCGATTCTATTCCCAGAACCAAAAAAAAAAAAAAAAAAATTATTGTTACCAAATGCGATTCTACTCCCAAGAAGAAATCATAATTCTTATCCCATCTTTTCCACTTTGATGGGATGGGATGGAAACGGTTACCATGTTTGGTAACCGTTCTCATCCCAAAAATTCTCATCCCATTCCCAAATTTTTGGGATTTCTATTTGGGTATAGCGTTTGGTAAATCTATTTCCGTTCTCATTCCCCTCCCAAAACCAAGAATCATTCCCACTTTCTCTTAAGAAGTGAGAAACAAAAAAAAAAAATGTTTCTCATAATTCTCATCTCATTCTCAACCAAAAGAAGGCACGACCGTCTTCTCCATCCTCCATCACTTTCGTCGTCTTCGTCTGCTTCTTCTCTATCTGTCACCGCCTTCGTCGTCTTCGTTTGCTCCTTCTCTATTGTCTTCGTCTACTTCTTCTTCAACTGTGTTCTTTGCATCCTCTATCCTCCTCTGGTTTGTAGTCCTACTCCATCTTTCTTCTTCTTCAACTGTGTTTGTCGCCATCATCTTTGCCTCGTTTCTGTCCTTATCTTCATCGTCTGCTTAGGGTTT